>JAPFFP010047935.1:0-32487 GCA_026153255.1 Solanum medicagineum
CCATCAAAGTGGTTGAGGCATATCACCCCCTCAACAAGGTGTGGTCAACTTGCAACACTATAGATACTTTTCATGAAATCATTGCATACAAACATTCCTTTCATCATCATATAGTCACTTGACTCATAAGCCATGTAATAGATCATCAATAACTCATGAACCCTTAACAGGACATTTTATCAAACACTTGGCGGACGTGGAATGCTAGTTCAAAATCATGCAATTCAAGAGTGAAATCATGTGATCAAACTTAATGCAAATCAACCCACCAACACTTGGTAACACCATTATGCAATATACAATGAAACCCTTTATCAAATCTCAAAATGGATCATAGATTCATATCTCAAAACATGCTTAAACAGTCACATTTTATGGAAACTCCAACATAGTTCATAATCAATCCATAATAAGAAATACCCATAGATAAATCAACTTGAAAACATGCAATTTACTTAAAAAGGAAGGTTGGGCACCATGAGTGAAAGGACCCAACGGTTGAAACCCAAATACCTCAAATTTGGAGATTTCCTTGATGAAGATTTAAATGAGAACTTGAAGCTTGAATGGAATTCCTTGTGATAAGGAATAAGATAGGGAAACTTGAATTTGAGTGAAATATGTGGCTAAGTGTTAGAGAGGGTTTTGGGGAATGCCTTGAATGATATGGGGTTGAAAAATGACTAAGTATAGGTGTTTTTACGTGTAGGAAGGCTTAGGCCCAAGTCTCAAAGCCTTGGACGAAATAAGAAAAACAGTCAACAAAATACACAGGTCATCGCCATGGCCGCGTTGCACCAGGGGCGCAGATCGATTCTGCTTTGTGAAATTTTTGGAAAATAAAATTTTGCTATGGTTAGACCCATATTCCACTTAATTTTTCCCTTTGATCACAAATATGAAGTCGAATTTTTGATATCACGCAAGGATTTGAGATATATGGAAATTACGATTATGGGCGTTTTCGAGGTACATTTTCAGGTACTTTTTGGCATTTCAATATCTCCCCCTTGGTAAAATTCGTCCCCGAATGTAAAGAAGCGCACATAAGAAGAGTAATCATGATGAAATCAGCCCTAACAAGAAATGTAATAATACACTTAAGCACCATTTTTAAAAATCTCAACATAAGTGTTAAAATCACCATGAATTTTTCAACATAAACATGAATGCATTCAAATGACATAAGAGATGAAATATAAGACTTGAAATCACATAGGGAACTCGAATTAGTACCTTAGGCTTGAGTGGAATAGAAGAGATAGGTATATCGCTTTTGTATGTCCGCCTTGGCTTCCCATGTGGCACTTTGAACTTGTTGGTTTCTCCAAAGAACCTTGACGAAAGCAATATCCTTGTTTCTCAACCTCTTCACTTGTCTATGCAAAATTTCTACCGAGACCTCTTCATAAGTCAAATTGTCTTCAGCAACACCCACAACATCAAGAGGCACAATAGCACTTGGGTCCCCCACACACTTCCTCAACATAGACACATGGAAGACCGGATGAACCATATTCATATCATTGGTCAACTCCAACTCATAGGCCTCCTTACGAATCCTCCTTAACACTCTATAAGGACCCACAAATCTTGGACTCAATTTACCCTTTTTACCAAAATGAACCACATCCTTCATGGGTGAGACCTTCAAATAGACCTAATTACCAACCCTATATTCAAAGTCCCTTCTCCTCACATTGGCATAAGACTTTTGTCGACTTTTGGTTGTTTTAAATCTTTCCCTTATCATTCTCACCTTTTCCATAGCCTCCATAACCCAATCCAGGCCTAACAAAGCCATATCCCCCACTTCAAACCATCCAAGTGGGGACCTACAACGTCTATCATAGAGAGCCTCAAAAGGAGCCATACCAATGCTTGAATGATAGCTATTGTTGTAAGCAAACTTAATAAGTGGATGATGATCATCCCAACTACCTTTAAACTCCAAAACACAAGCTCTAAGCACATCCTCAAGAGCTTGGATAGTTCTTTTAGCTTGGCCATCCGTTTGAGAGTGAAAGGCCATACTAAGCTTTACCTTGGTACCAAGACCTTTTTGGAAGGACCTCCAAAAGGGAGAAGTGAATTGGGTACCACGATCTGATATGATAGACCAAGGCATCCCATGAAATCTAACCAATTCATGAATGTACAACTGTCACGACCCAAGCCTAGGGCGTAGACGTGACCGGCGAATGGGGAACCCGAAGGAACCCCAAACAAGCCTCATAGCATATCATTACACATCCTAGGTGGTGGAAGCAATTAGAATGACAATAAGAGATAAATGTAAACAAGGGGAATTAGGACTAAGGGTAAACTTCCATATCATAGATATCAAGAGAAAATAGAGTCAAAGCTCATAACATGAAATACATAACATGTCCAACAATACCTCTACTACATGGATAAGAGCTGGGGGCAAGACAAAGCAACCGAGCTCACCTTTATAGTCAATACATAAGTCAAAGAGAGAAAGTCTCAATACATAACAAGAGATCATAAGTAACGTCCCTGGAATGGAGGACTTACCAACAAGCATGATAGAAGTCGTACTAACCACGTGGAGGAGGAGGATCAGTGGTACACCGGTTCCTACATGGTGACATAATGCAAGCATAGAGTATGCGTAGTACGTTTGAACATACTAAATATGTAGGATGCAATGCAACAATAGATAGGCATCATAATCAAAATGCTTAATTAGACAATAGATGAGCATATGGCAATATGACATGAATGGAAGATGCTTGGGTTAAATCATACTTTTATAGAACATAACATATGTGGAGGGAGTGACCATTTCTTAGTGCAATCCAAGGCCTATCACCTGTTTGGAGAGGCGCATAAGGTACGAACACCTTCATGAAGTTGTTGAGGTACAAACTCCCCAATGGGTTGATGGGTACAAACCCCCGAAATAGTTGATGGAGTACAAATCCCCCAACAAGGTTGATGGGTATAAACCCCCAAAATGGTTGATGGACAGTCACACTATACCACCCATAGTGACCAGACTACAAACCCTTCGATAGGCTGATGGTTACAAACCCCCAACAAGGTTGATGGATTGTCGCACCCTACCACCCGTGGTGACCAGAGTACAAACCCCCCGATTGGTTATCAAGGTACTAACCCCTTGACACGGTTACCTGGCATGCAACCCCCGAGTAGGGCATAGTTACAAGCCAACACTATATAGAATAATATCATTTATACATTCATCTCTCTCATCGTCATCTAGTCATCATATCCATACATACATTTCATCATCATTCTATTCTCATTTCATCATCATATTACCACCATAAATATGCATGTATTTCATCATCATTTCATCATCATTCTATCATCATATCATCATCATAGGCATACATGAATTTCATCATCATTTCATCACCATTATTCCATCATAAATTCATCATATAGTCATTCAACTCATAAGACAAGAATTAAGCCCTCAACTCCTCAATAAGCCATAACCGGACATTTTATCAAACACTTACAGGGTGTGCAGTGCAAGTGTAAAATCATGCAATTCAAGAGTAAAATCATGCGAGTAAATTTAATGTAAAACCTTCCTTAGATACTTGGTAACACCCTTAAGAAATATACATCAAAACCTTTCATCAAATCGTATAATTGACCTTAGATTCATAGCTCAAAACATGACATAACAGTCAAAATTTCATGAACCCCAACATAGTGTGCAGTGATTTTCATAATAATAAAGACCCATTTTTAAATCAACTTTAAATCATGCAAATTAGAGTAAGGGAAGCTTGGGTATCATGGGTGAAAGGAACCCATGAAAAAAACCCACATACCTTAGCTTTGGAGATGAACTTGATGAAGATTGGAGATGAAAACTTGAAGCTTGAGAGGAAACCCTTAGATCCGGAGAGGGTTTTGAGACTTGAGTTTAGGAGTAAAATATTTGGCGAAGTATTTGGATGAGTATTGGGTAATATTTTGAATGATATGAGGGTGAAAAATGGCTAAGTCTACGTATTTTCACGTTTGGGAACACTTAGGCCTAAGACTTAAAGCCTTGGACCATAAGAAAAATAATTGGGCAGAATTTACATTGGTCCACGTGTGGTCCGTAACGCGGACCTGTTGCAGAGGCTGAATTTACACATGTCCGCGATGGAGGCATATCCGGTGCCAACGCGGACAGACACTAGATAAGCAAAATTGCGAAAATTGAAATTGCTAATCATTTGTTCTTAAATCTGGGTTAGACCCATTTTCAATGACCCCCTGAACAAGAATATGAAGTCAGATTTTCGATATCACACACGGATTTTGAGATGTATGGAAATTATAATTCTTGGCACTTCTGAGGCACATGTTCGGGTACTTTTTGGGGTCATTTCAATAACTTAGCATAATCCTCGGCACCATAAGTAGTCTTAACTAGTAGGAAATGAGCCAACTTTGTCATTCTATCAACCACAACCCAAATGGACTCAAAATGCTTTCTAGTCTTAGGCAACCCAACCACAAAATCCATGTTAATTTCCTCCCACTTTGAAGTAGGAATCTCTATATCTTGGGCTAGGCCACCGGGCCTTTAATGCTCGGCTTTCACTTGATGGAAACTATGTCAATCAGATACAAACTTAGCAATGTCTATCTTCACACCACCCCACAAAAACACTTCCCTCAAATCTCTATATATTTTGGTAGAACGGGGTGAATAGAATAGGAAGAATCATGAGCCTCATCTAAAATCTTCTTTATCAATTCATCAACACAAGGCACACACGATCTACCTTGGTATCTAAGGGCACCATCTCCCCTTGAGAGAAAGCCTCCACCTTACCATCTCTCACCAAGACCTTCAATTCTAACAAGGCGAGGTCAAGATCTTGCTTTGCCTTCACCTTTTCAATCAAGGAAGATTTAGAGCCATCAACAACTACCACATCACCATTGTCAACCTCCTCCAACGTAACTCCCAACCTAGCCAACTGATGAACCTTTCTTTCCACCTCTTTTCCATCATCATCAACATGTACTAGGCTACCCATAGACACCCTACTCAAAGCATTGACCACAACATTAGCCTTACTGCGGTGACAATGCACACTCATATCATAATCTTTAAGAAGCTCTAACCACCTTCATTGTCTCAAGTTGAGGCCTTTTTGCATGAACACATATTGGAGACTCTTATGATCGGTTAAACACAACAACATACACCCCATACAAGTAATGATGCCAAAGTTTCAAAGCAAATACCACGACGACCAATTCAAGATCATGAGTAGGATATTTCTTTTCATGCACCTTAAGTTGTCTAGAGGTATAAGTTATCACCTTACCATTTTACATCAAAACACAACCCAAACCAATTCGTGAGGCATCACAATACACAACAAAGCCTTCCAACCCTTTCGGTAGAGATAAGATAGGAGCGGAGACAAGCTTATCTTTCAATGTTTGGAAACTCTTTTCACACTCATCGGTCCACACAACTTTGCCTTCTTCTGGGTTAACTTAGTCATGGGAGAAGCAATAAAAGAGAACCCATTCACAAACCTTTGATAATAACCCGCTAAGCCAAGAAACTTCTAAAGTCCGATGGAGTCAAAGGTCTATGCCAATTCCTAATTACCACTGCCTTCTTAGGATCCACCTTAATACCATCATCCGACACCACAAGAACTAGAAAGGCAACCTCTTTCAACTAAAACTCACATTTCTCATATTTGGCGCACAACTTCTCTTCCCTTAAGATTTGCAACACCAGCCTAAAGTGGTCCACACGCTTCTCCACACTATGGGAATAAATCAAGATACCATCAATAAATACCACCACAAACAAGTCAAGGTAGGGTATGAAGACCCTATTCATAAGACCTACGAGCATGGCCAATGCATTAGTCAAACCGAAGGACATACCCACAAACTCATAGTGCCCATACCTAGTCTGGAAGGCCGTCTTGGGAATGTCACACTCCCTCACTTTTACTTGGTGATACCCGGACCGAAGATCAATTTTAGAGAAGTGACTAGCCCCTTCAAGTTGGTCAAAAAGATCATCAATCCTTGGTATAGGGCACTTATTCTTGATGGTGACTCTATTATGTTGTCGGGAGTCAATACACATCCTAAGAGAATCATCCTTCTTTTGCACAAATAGCACCGGTGCACCTATAGGTGATTGGCTAGGCCTAATAAAACCCTTCCCAACAAATCCCTCAATTGCTCTTTCAACTCCTTCAACTCCGCCGTGGCCATACGATAAGGGGGAATAGAAATGGGTTGAGTATCGGGAAGGAGGTGTGTACCAAAGTCTATTTCCCTTTTGGGAGGAACGCTGGGAAGCTCATCGGGAAAGACATCATGGAATTCATTAACTACCGGAACCGACTTTATAGGAAGGACTTTGGACTCAACATCCCTAACTCTCACAAGATGATAGATACATCCCCTTAGAAATCAACTTTTGGGCTTTAATGCAAGAAATAAACCTACCCTTGACCATCGCATCATGACTCTCCCACTCAAGGACTAGTTCATTAGGGAATCAAAATTTGACCCTATGGGTTCTACAATCAGTAGAGGCATAATATGCATGCAACCAATCCATCCTCAGAATGATATCAAAGTCCACCATATCCAACTCAACAAAATCACAAGGAAATATTCTATGCAAAATGAAAATGGGATAATATCTATAGACTTTTCTAGCAACAATGGATGTACCAACGGGAGTAGACACCTCATATGGCTCACACAACAATTCGGGTTTAACATGGAAATTTGTGGCAACAAAAGGAGTAACAAAACAAAGAGTGGCACCCAGGTCTATTAATGCATACACATCAAAATCAAAGACTTTTAACATACCGGTGACGATATCGGGCACTTCATCCAACCCTTGGCTCCTGTGAAGATCACAGAACCAATTGTGCCTTGGGGCACCACCTTTTTGACCTTCCCTTCCTCTATGACCCGTATTTGCACCTTGGCCTTGTGGACGACCATCTCCACCCTTGCTACGATTAGGAGGACAATCCATCACTTTATGACCCACTTCACCACAGCCATAGCAAGCATTAGTATCATTCAACCATGGGCCATTGTAACCTCTACCACATCTTAGGCACATAGGATTAGGCACCAGACCACCACCACCTTGGACCCTTGGGTTGACATTAGCAAACCTTCTAGTAGGAGCATTGGAAGACCCTTGGCCTTGATGAAATTGGCCACCCTTGGGACTTTGGAATCTTCCTTCAAATCGGGCCCTCTTGGCCTCTTTACCCCTTCTCTTTCTCAACTTTTACCCCTCTAGTTGTTCGGCATAAGCTATGAGGCGGGACAAGTTCATATCACCTATCAATATGCGACATGACATTCTTCATTTACCAAGTTGTACACACCCATCACAAACCTATTCATCCTAGACCTTCGCTCAGCCACCAACTATGGAGAATAGTTGGAGAGTTGGTTGAACTGAGGGCATACTCCCTCACGCTCATTAACCCTTGCCTCAAATTCATGAACTCCATCATATTGGCCTCCCTTAGCTCAAGGGGGAAGAACTGGTTGAGAAATGCCACCTTAAACTCCTCCAAAAGGACAACATTGTTGTTCCCCTTCTCCTTCTTCATTGAGTAAACCATATTTGGGCCACCCTATTGAGTTGGTAGGCTTCCAACTCTGCTTTCTCTTACTATCTAACATATATAATAGACAACACTTTGTACACCTAATCAATAAATTATTAAGGATCTTCATCTACTTTAGACCCATGGAACTTTGGTGGGTTCATCCTCTTGAGATCCCTTACCCTAGATGCTGGAGTCAGAGCATGAGGGGCTTGGGCCCCTTGGTTGATTTGATTAGTCATAGCTTGAGCTAACATGGCAATAGCATCCCAGAACTCTTCATGAGTCGGTTGTTCTTCGGGTGTACGAGCTCTTCTTCCTCTTGGGATAGGCATGATCTAGCATTTCAAAGAACATCCATTATGGGAAAGCCTTACCTTAACTTCTATAGCATGACATAGATCAAGAAGAAGGGAAACATTTTCTAAAATACATCACAACCTCTTACTCATAGTTGTGGTGCACACTAAAACCATGAATAAGACACTAATCGACGCGGTGTGTTCGATACCGAGGACCATTAACAACCTCGTGTTCTGATACCAAGTTTGTCATGACCCAAGCCTAGGGCCTAGACATGATATGACTAATGGGGACATAAAGAGGCCCCAAACAAGCCTTTTATCATATTATTTATACATCCTTGGTCGCGGAAGCAGTTAAACAACAATAAGAGAATATAAATCAGGATAAAGGGACTAAGGAAGTCTTTCATAGCATAAATCATCAAAAGAGTCAAAGCTCAAAGCATATTTACATAACTTGTCCAATAAAACTAACATTTATTGGGTGGAGGCCAGAAAACTTTCTGGGCTCACCTTTTTAGTATCAAAGTTCAACATAAGGAGATAACAAAAGTAAGAGTGCAAAGCTAGTGTTCCCGAAATTAAGGACTCACCGGTAGCTTATCTTCAAGATTTCATATTAGCCATGAGGAGGATGATCGTAAGGAGCTCCGGTTCCTACATGGTAACATCATATAGGCATATGGTATGCGTTACTATGTTTGGATGTACTAAGTATATAGGATGCAATGCAACAAGAGATAGGCAACATAGTCAAATTGCGTAAACATAGACAATGGATAGTATAGTAACAATATGGAATGTATGATCAATTCTTGAAGTAAAACACGCTTGTATAAAACTTATTACATGTGTAGGAAGAGACCATCATCATAGACTAAGAAAAATAGTACTTGGAACCCAAGGCATGTCACCCCCTTGGAAGGCGATTGAGGTATATACCTCTCAATTGGTAGATGGCCATGTCACCCCCATCATAGCGGTCAAGGTATATACCCCTTAACATGATAGATGGGCATGTCGCCCCCCATAAAAGTGGTGAAGGTATATACCCCTCAACATGGTATATGAGCATAACACCCCTCCCCCCCCCTCCAATCAAAGTGGTTGAGGCATATCACCCCCTCAACTAGGAGTGGTCAACTTGCAACACTATAGATACTTTTCATGAAATCATCACATACAAACATTCCTTGCATCATCATATATTCACTTGACTCATAGGCCATGCAATAGATCATCAATAGCTTAAGAACCCTTAACCGGACATTTTATCAAACACTTGGCAAGTGTGTAATGCTAGTTCAAAATCATGCAATTCAACAGTGAAATCATGTGAGAAAACTTAATGTTAATCAACCCACAAACACTTGGTAACACCCTCATGCAATATACAATGAAACCCTTCATCAAATCTAAAAATAGATCATAGATTCATAGCTCAAAACACGCTTAAGCAATTACATTTTATGAAAACTCCAACATAGTTCATAATCAATTCATAATAAGAAATACCCATAGATAAATCTACTTGAAACATGCAATTTATTTAAACAGGAAGGTTGGGCACCATGGATGAAAGGCCCCAATGGTTGAAATCCACATACCTTAAATTTTGAGATTTTCTTGATGACGATTTGAATGAGAACTTGAAGCTTGAATGGAATTCCTTATGATCCGGAATGAGTTTGGAACACTTGAATTTGAGTGCTATATTTGGCTAAGTGTTAGAGAGGATTTTGGAAAATGTCTTAAATGATTTGGGGTTGAAAAATGATTTTGGAAAATGTCTTAAATGATTTGGGGTTAAAAAATGACTAAGTATAGGTGTTTTTACGCATAGAAAGGATTAGGCCCACGGCCTCAAAGACTTTGACCAAAATAAGAAAAACAGTCAATAAAATACACAGGTCGATGCCCTAGCTGCATCGCGCCAGGGGCGCAGATTGATTCTGTTTTGTGAAATTTTTGGAAAACAAAATTCGATACGATTGCTCTAAAATCAGCGTTACCCATTTCCCACTCAATTTTCCCCCTGATCATGAATGTGAAGTCATATTTTTGATATCACGCACAGATTTGAGATATATGGAAATGACAATAATGGGCATTTTCGAGACACATTTTTGGGAACTTTTGGGGCTTTTCAGCTGAGATCTTCACTCTGCTCTATCAAGAGCCATGAAAACTCCCATAGCTACTTGAGATCCACCTCGAGTGACCTGCTCCTTGGGTTTACCTAGTCCTGCACCATAATGAACTGCAAACATCTTGTGAGAGGTAGTGATAAAACAATAAGGTGCAAGAATTGATCATATGAGAGATATCTAGAGTAGATAAGTTAGTTTGACCGCGGACCATGGTCGGCAATTTGCCGAACTAATTCTGTGATAAAAAGGATCATCACCTTTTTGCATAGATTTCAGACATAAGGCCACTGTTACTTTCGGTGATACTTATATGCACATTCAGTGATACGCCAAATTGATTTAACGATGAAAAAAGTTGATCGCCGAAAATTGCAGCAATCACTCAAGTAGATCAATCAATTAAGGCAGTGCATGGGATAACTAGGTGCATCACTGAGTGCTCTTAGGCAGTCAAAATGACCATCGACTAAGGTGTCTAGCAAGATCCTTCATACATTCACTCAAAATTCGATAAAATTCTCCACAGATCATATGGATGGAAGTCACATACTAACCTACCAGACATCAATGTATATGTAACTATTGATTATCACTACGACATAATTTCCATGCTAATATACTCTATTAAATGACTACTTACCCTTAAGAATGATGTCACCCAATGTATGATAGGGCGAGTGCAATCACTTAAATGAGATTAAGGGTAACTCAGACTTCACCCATAGCCCATAGGAAAAATCAATCCAAATAAGCAAGCATTTTCCAAGATACATTCATATGATCATGGCATCATTTTCAATTGAAAACGTTCAAGCATGATAATAAGTATGAAATTGAATCAATACCCACAACCAATCCACCATTGGGCAAGAAATACTTTATTAATAAACCTAACCTAACTCACAGACATCACCAATTTTGACATTCATAAAAGGATTCAAAAACCCGCAATAAATCACCCATTCATGCAACACAGGTTTAAAAATAACTCTAAAGATCTACCTACTAAATTTTCAACAAGATTTTCAAGCCTTAAAGCATGATTATCATATTACAAACCCTGATCAACTTTATAAACAGTGGGATTCACGAAAAGAACTAAAATAAGAGCCAAAAACATACCTCTTCAGTGGTGAGACACAATGAAATATGAAAAGATGCCTTTTGATAAATATCCTTAACCCTTTTTGTGAAATTTTTTAAAAGAAAAGTAAAGAGAGGGGTTTTGGCGTGCAAAGGAAGTAAGAGGAGGGAAGATGAAAAGTGAAAGGGCCAAGACATTTGAAAAATCTTAAGTAGCTTGGTGAGCATGTGTGTTCGACGATATTGAACCACACCGCCTAGCACAGTTAGCGCTGCGCCAAGTGTACTAGGGACTGCCTTTTTTTTACAATATACATATCTTCCCTTCACCTTGTAGTGTGGTGAAATTGACCACCTCCAATTGGTTTTGGTGACTCGTCGAATTGACATTCTGTTCGCCAAGTTCGACAACATCTCAAGAGTCACCAATCGACTCGAAAGGCAGTTGATCTAATGGTCTCCTTTTTGACTCAGTGAAACATGAGTAATTCGAATTGATTAGCCATCTCAACTCTCCACTCCAATTTTTCTTTTTTTTCAATCCTTCACAATTCAACACCCATTATTTAAGAAAGTACTAAATACTCACCTTAGGTTACTCCCAAGAAGTGCCTTAGTTATCGTCGTGCCACGACGTAATTCCTCTTCACTTCAAGTTACCATTGATTGGCCCATTAATGACAATACCTCCGAATCATATCCTGGTTTCAAAGCTTTTCATATGTTGAAAATAAACCCCTTATCATTTACTCTGAAATTAAGATCTCTATTCTCAATATCTACCACAACTCGTCCTGTGGCTAAGAATGGCCTACCCAAGATTATTTGCACGTCTGAATCCACCTTGCACTGCAAAATCACAAAATCTGTAGGAAGAATAAAGTTATCCAATTTTACCAACACATGATGTAAAATCCCCATTGGTTGTTTGATAGACCGATCAACCATGAGTAACTGTATTGTGGTCGGTGAAGGGGTCTCCAATTCCTCAAACATAGACCGATCAACCATGAGTAACTATACTGTGGTCGGTAAAGGGGTCTCCAATTCCACAAATATGGCTAGGGGCATGTGGTTTATACTTTCCCCCAAGTCACATAGTACTTTACTAAATTTTGAGGCTCCTATGGTGCATGAAATGTTAAATGCACCTGGGTTTTCCTTTTTCGCTACCAATTCTTGTATCAAGATTGCACTGCAGTTGTGAGTCACTTCAATTGTATCACACTCAGGAGTTCATTTCTTTATCACCAATTACTTCATGAACCTATCATAACCTGACATTTCAATCAATTCTTCCACAAGAGGAACATTTATTTACAATGAATTTAACGTAGAGAAGAATTTTTGAAACTTAACATCCTCCTCTTTCTGCTTCAACCTTTGTAGAAATGGAGGATCAACCTTAACTTGAGGTTTTTTAGCCTCACAATTGGAATTGAATTTTTAGGGAGAGCGTTTTTGGCATTCACATCATTATCCCCACTTTACTCTTACTTATTGCTTTCGAGATTGCCGAGAACATCACCATCTTCAACATGAGCTTCATACTTATCAGCTTCAACAACAACCATACCTTGTTTTTCTGCTACCTCCTTCAGGCCTTCTTCATAAATAAGTGATGACTTAGTGCCTTCAACCACTTTCCCACTATGAGTGGTTATGGCTAAACACTACTGATCATTCCCTTTTGGGTTGGCCATCGTGTCACTAGGTAAACCTTCTTTTGGATGTTGATTTAGATGAGTTGAGATATTCCCAAGTTGAGTCTCCAAATGTTTAATGGATGCCAAATTAGATGTCATAGTTTGATTTAGCTGAGAAAAGTCAGATTTCATCTCCATAAAGACTTTATTGGAGGCTTCCACCTTACTCAAGATTCGGGAGAACATATCATTGGTCCGAGGATTCTCTTGATTAACCACTAGTTTAGCAAGCTTCACCTTATTATGAGGCGGAATGTACCTATCTCCATAATGGTTCTTCCAACCACCAACTTGAGGTTGGTCGGTTCATGCACGATCTCGCCATCCAGAGTTGTTGTTCCAACCTTAATTCCTGAGTGGCCTTGTAAAAGCCAGTTGAGAACCTACCATTTGGTTTCCTATGTAGTGCACTTCATCATTGTAACCGCCTTCGAATGGTGCACCCTCGAACATTACATCTCCAGTGGCTCCCACAACATTCACACTTTTACGATTTCCTCCCATGATGTACTTGGTCAAAAATCAAATTGGGTTAACAATTTAGCCATATTTTGATCCCTTTCTTGGTCTTTAGCAGGCTACTTCTTGCCTGGATTTCCGTGGCTCGAAGTTACCATGTTATCTCTTATGTACCATGCTCCGTTAATCTTTGTCATGCCATGCAAGAGGTTACAAGCTTTAGTCAATATTTTTGTCATTAGGCCTCCTCTCACTAACTAATCAACTACTCCTTTGTTTGCAGCGTCGAGGCTCACATAGAAGTATTGCAGGAGCATATGGTCTGGAACTCTATTGTTAGGACATTAAAGAGTTTCTGAAATCAGAGCCATGTGCAATGCAATGGCTCACCCTTTAGCTGCTTGAAGTTCTCAATACTTCTTCTCAACTTTATCATCTTCGAGGGAGGGAAAAATCTCTCAAGGAATGCATTTTGTAGCTTCTCCCATAAAGTAATAGAAACATGATGTAGGTTTGCTAGCCACTTCAAATGCCTCTTCGATGATGGAAAAAGGAAATAGCCTTAGTAGAATGGTTTCTTGACTCACTCCCCTGAAGTTGAATAGGAGACATACATCAATAAATTTCCTTAAGTGTTCAGGCGGATCTTCTTGCCTGAGTGAAACGACCCCAAAAAGTGCCTGAAAATGTGCCTCGAAAGTGCCCGAAATCTTAATTTCTATATATCTCAAAAATCGTGCGTGATATCAAAAATTCAACTTTATATTCTTGATCATGGGGAAATATTGAGTGGTATAACCCAAATTTTGGAGCAACCGAATCGAAATTTCTATTTTCCAAAATGTAAATTCCAGAGAGCATTCCACACCCCTGGGGTGACGTTGCTAGGGTGGGAGATGCAAATTTTTCTGACTGCTCTATTTTCTCGGTCCAAGACTATTGAGTCTTGGGCCTAAGTCCTCCCATTCGTGAAAGTACCTATACTTAGCCATATTTTATCTTCATATCATACAAGACATTCCCCAATACTCTCTCAAACACTTTGACAAATATTTCACTCCAAATTTCAAGTCCAAAAACTCATCTGGATCTTAAGGATTTCAGTGAAGCTTCATGTCTCCATTTCCAATCTTCATGAAGGATTCTCCAAAGTCAAGGTATGTGGGTTTCAACCATTGGGTCCTTTCACCCATGGTGTCCAAGCTTCCTTTTTACCAAAATCACATGTTTCTAAGTTGATTTTACTTATGGGTATACTATTATGAATTTGACTATGAACTATATTGGGGTTTTGTAAAAGTGTGACTATTTATACATGTTCTGGCTATGAATCTTAGATCTATCTTGAGATTTGATGAAGGGTTTTGATATATATTGTATGAGGATATTACCAAGTGTTGGTGGGTGGTTTTACATTGAATTTACTTGTATGATTTCACTCTTGAATTGCATAGTTTTACACTAGCATTGCACACCCACCAAGTATTTGATGAAATCTCCAGTTAATGTATCTTGAGTTGTTGAAGGCCTAATACTTGGCATATGAGTTAAGTGACTTTATAATGATGAAAGGGTGTCATGTACGTTTTGATTTCATGAGAAGTATCTATTGTGTTATAAGTTGACCATAGCCAATTGAGGGGTGATGCCTAAATCATCTTGGATGGGGGTGGTAAGCCATCAACCAATTGAGGGTTTGGTACCTCATTCGTCTTGGATGGGGGTGGTAAGCCATCAACCAATTGAGAGGTTAGTACCTCAATCATCTCAGATGGGGGTTGTAAGCCATCAACCAATTGAGGGGTTGGTACCTTAATCACCTTGGATGGGGGTGGTAAGCTATCAACCAATTGAGCGGTTGGTACCTCAATCACTTCCGGTGGAGCGTGGTCATGTCCATCAACTACTTGAGGGGTTGGTACCTCAATCACTTCTAAGGGATGGTCTACCTTAGATTCCAAGTACTAAGTTGCTAGGTCTATTCCAACACATGTAATATGTTCTATATATAAGCATGTTTACTTCAAGTATTATTCATGCATACCATATTATTATATGATCATCCGTTGCTTAATTATACATTTTGGCTATGTTACTTATCTGTTGTTGCATTGCATCCTACACACTTAGTACATTCAAATGTACTAACTGCATACTCTATGTCTACATGATGTTACCATGTAGGGACCGGAGCACCTCTCGCTCATCCTCCATGTGGCTAGTTTTGGTACTTAGGAAGATAAGCTTTGGTGAGTCCTCAAGTCTGAGGACACTATCTATGCTACTCTTACTATTTGACATCTCTATACGTTGAAAACTTGATATTATGAAGGTGAACCCAGAAAGTGTCTCGGCCCCCGATCCGTTCCATGTTAGAGGTATTGTTAGATATTTAATGTACGTATGCTATGAGCTTGACTCTTTTATCCTTTTATGATTATCAAAGACTTCACTTATTCCTGCTTCCCTTGTTATTATATCTCTTGTTGTTATTATCTTGCTTCCGTGACAAAGGATCTATAATTTATATGCTAAGAGACTTTTTGGGGTTCCTTCAGGTTCCCCATTCGTCGTGTCACGTCTAGGCCCTAGGCTTGGGTCGTGACACACTAGCAGCAGATAGCTTGGAAGTTTCGATTTTATTTAGAGATTAGATCAATGCAGAGTGGTGGAATTTAGGGCGTCCAACTCTGCCATCTAGATTTGAAGCCGACATAGACACTATTTTATCGGAATCAAGTGAAGACGACCATTAATTTATGGAGGAACAAGCTCAAGAACCAATTCCAGACAATGTAACATTAGAAATGTTAGAAACACTTAGTCAAGATTTTCAAAGTGGTATAAGATATTAGTATATTACAATAATAAGGCCTAATTGAAAGAGAACCTTTCCTAGAAGGTGGTTGCATCAATTAGGTTCTTTTCTAAATATCTGTACAATTTTGTTAGTAACATAATAGAATTATAGGATATTCACATTTTTTAAAATTATTATCTTGAATTTACAACTTTACTCTATAAGTTTAGAATTTTTTTAAATATATATTTGCCCTCCTTATTTCTCAATTATTTATTAACTTTAAAATATAAAATCAAACATTACAAAATTAAACTTTAAAATTTAAATTTTATTTTAAAAAATTAGAAATTTAAACTTTTAAAATCAAAATTTTAAATTTTATATTAAAAAAATGAAAACTTGAAAAGTTTTAAATGATAGATAATTGAAATATAATTATAAACTTTGAAACATATAAAAACTTTATAAATTAAATTTTTTAAAATGATGTTCTTAAAGTTTAAACTTAAATAGATTATTGCAACTTGTAAGTTCTAAGTTGTAACTTGTAATAAAACATAAAGGGATACTTTAAAAATTAAAACGTATAAAAATTTTAAACTTTAAACACTTTAATTTTTTATATTTGAGAATTGACAATTTTAAATTGAACTTTCATGTTTCAAAAGTACAACTTTACGAATTTTCAACGGAATCAAAGTTCAAACAATTAATCGTATTTTACAATTTAAAAAAATAAAATAAATTGCGGATTACCGGTCCGGTTCGGCTCCAACTAGTATCAGACCAGTAAGGTAAGGGGTGCTTTTCCTGGAAGGCCCGGTACTAGTGACCAGGGCTCTTATTTCTAACGGTACCAATTCGATGTCAAAAATTACCGATTCGGTGGTGCAGACACTAGTGCCATTGCTAGCCGTACTTTCTAGTAGATTCAACCACTAAGCAACTTCACCCACTTTTTCTACAATCTCAAAAGGTCCATCATAGTTTGTAATCAATGAGTGGTGAACTATTTTGCTACCGATTTTCTTCCAAATCTATGGATTCAACTTCAGCAGCATCTTGTCACCAACTTGAAACTGTAAAGCACGTTGATCTCGATCAGCATACTTCTTCATTCATTTTGCTACCTTCCTCAAGCTATCTTGCGCCTTATCCAACATCTCTTGCTTGTCAGGCACATACTTGTGAGCAGCAGGACATTTCTTTTGTGTATCAACTTTGGCAACTTTCAGCAGTGTTGGGTTGTATATCCAACACTAACTCAAAAGGACTCTTCTCTACTACAGACATCCTGTGCAAGTTATAGCAGAACTATGCATTGTCAAGCAACTCAACCTAATTCCTCTGGTTTGCAGTCACATAATGTCTGAGATATTCCTCAAGAAGATGATTGCTTCTTTACATCTGTCCATCAGTTTGTGGGTGGTTTGCCATTAAGAACTTCAAATCAGTGCCCATCATGTTGAACAAAGACGTTTGAAACCCACCAGTTAACCTGGCATCAGGATCACTTACAATATCCAATGGAACACCAAGGTTTTTCACAAATGCTTATAAAATAACCAGTAGCTACTTCAGAAGAACATAAAGTAGGAGGAGCAATAAAGATACCGTATTTTGAGAACCTATCAACCACGACCATGATTGATTCTTTTCCATCCACCTTTGGAAATCCACTAATGAAGTCCATTGAAACAAAAGCCCATGGACTCTCAGCAATGGGTAGAGGTTGTAGCAAACCTGTTTGTTTATTCTACTCTACATTTTCTAGTTGACACATTGGATATGATTTCACATAGGCCTCAATGTCATCTTCCATATTTGGCCAGAAATGATTTTGGGACAACAATGCCATCATCCTTTCAACACTCGGATGCCCAACATAAATAGTATCATATGTTTCGTTAAGGAGGTTTCTTCGCAGCCCATCACCTTGAGGTACCACGACTCTCACCCCTTGAAATAAAACAGATCATCCTCGATCCAATATCGCCTAACTACCCCATTTTTTTAACTTGATCCATTAACTTGACATATAATGAATCATTGTAGTAGTAAACTTGATCTTATCAAGAAAATCAAGTTCAAGTCTAGTAGTGGGATAAGCAGTAGCAAATTAGCTTTTTGCGATTTAATGTATCAGCCACTTGTTTTTGCTTCACTGGCTTGTAAATCCACACAAAGTCATATTCTACAAATATCTCTTGTTATCTAGCATGTTCAAACTCAATTTCTATTTAGTTTTGAAGTAAGTATTAGCCACACTTATCATCTTTACCACAAAGTTTGTTCCTAAGAGATATACCCTCCATGTTTGAAGATAGTGGAATACTGCCACTATCCCCTTTTCGTGTGCAAAATATCTTTGCTCCATAAGATTCATTATCCCACTCTCAAATGCAACAGGATAATTATTTTGTACCAACACACAACCAACAACATAATCAGATGAATCCGTGTGCACTTCAAATGGTAAATCAAAGTCAGGAACCTACAATATTGGTTCAGAAGCACTGACCTTCTTTAATGAGTTGAAAGCCTTTTCTCCTGCATCTGGCCAAGCTTATTTTCACATTCTTCTTCAGCAAATCCGTCAATGGCGGAGCCTTTTTTGAATATCCAACAATGAAATTTTGATAAAGTTTTCCAATCTCAAAAATGATCTTAGTTCTTTAACCCTGATGGGTGTTTTTTATTCTACTATTGCCTGCACTTTCTTAGGGTCTGTGCACACTTGGCTTTCACTAACAAAATGGCACAAAAACTAGATCCCATGACTAGCAAATTCATATTTTCCATCATGACATAGAGTTGGTATTCTCTAAGTCTTTACAACACCTTCCTCAAATGTGGCAAATGGTCTTCTAGAGTTCTACTATATACGACTATGTCATCTAAGTAGACTACTACAAAGTTATCAAGATAATCATAAAGAACATTGTTCATTAAGTTGCAGAATGTAGCTGGAACGTTAGTCATCCAAAACGACATTATAAAGAAATCACAGCTACCATATCTAGTTACACAGTTGGTCTTTGGGACATCTCCCTCAGCTATAAGAACTTGCCAATAGTAAGACATTAAGTCTAGCATAGAAAAGAAACTAGCCTTAGACATCCTATCTAGCAAGTCTTGAAAAAGCAGCATCAGATACTTGTTTTGCATCATCACTTTATTCATTGCCTTGTAGTCAATACACATCCTAAGACTGCTATCTTATTGTTTCTAAAATAGAATAGGAGCACAAAATTGAGCTTTGGAAGGCTGGATCATGCCTACATTAAGCAACTCAGACAATTTCTTCCTCAGTTTAGCTAACTCCAATGGAGACATGCGATAAGGAGGGTGTGCTAGTGGCACTAATCTAGGAATCAAGTCAATCCAATGATTAATTTCCCTCCTTGGAGAAAATGCTTTAGCACACTTTTGGAGGCATCACATCCTTGTATTCATTATGTATCTTGGCAACATCATCATGAACTTGGATTTGCACATCAGGCTTCAGTTCTACCAAACCAGCAAGATATGCAGGCTCACCTCTCTTCAATCCCTTCTTGAAACTAAAAAATGATAGCAAGGCTACAACTTCATTGTTCATCTTATATTTTCCATCCAAATATTTATTCCCACAAAGCCTTGGTCTTTCTCACCCATAAACATGAGACCATCCAAAAGAAGAATTGGGGCAACCTTGAACTTTCTCATAAGATCAATTCCCAGCAGATCATTTAAAATCATCAAGTGGTACCACTATCAAAGTATGCTGACCAGACCCGTGCATAATTTTCAGAGGCACATTTGCAGCCATGCATTAGCTTGGTTGTGCAGTAGAGCTGACAGACTTCATTTTTGTTGGACAATCGGTCACTTTCAATTTGTACTCCCTAACAATCTTGGAGAGTAGCGGCAGAGTCTACTGTAGCAACAACATTTTTGTCCCTAATTTTCATATCAACATACATCAAAATACCATAAGTGTCAGACAAGTCTATAGAGTCAGTAATACTTACACAACCAACATTTGTTGTGGTTTTCCCCCCCATCTATGTCTATCCCACTAACACTTGATAGAGTGTTGATCAAACGCAGTGGGTTGACATATACAACAATTTCTGTAAGGATCCGGACTTTATACAACCTTAATGGAGCTTGGAAAATTTGTTTTGGAAAGTTTTGGACCAAGGTGATGCTTTATGGAAACCTTCACAGTCTATGTGAGGCTATACAAATCGTGTGGAGCGTCCTTGAAGTGGCCCTTGGCCTTGTGTGGGTTTTGTGGGCTTTAATATGGAGTTTGGGCTTAAGGCATACCACATATGGACCCTACATGATCCGCGTGAGGTTTCACGGATCGTGTGGTAGCCTTGGCCTTGAAAATCCACAGTTCTGAAGGCAAGGCATGTCACATGGACCGTATGACCCTGCACAGTCCGTGAGGTCCCCCATATAGGTGCCAGAGTGAAAATATTCTAAGTATTGGATCACTATCGTGGAACTTTGTCATGAAGGATTTTTGTAAGTGAAGTGGTATAGAGGAGTATACAATTCGTATACCTTGGTACGAACCATGAGACCAACTATATGGATGCCCATGTTAAAATTCTCTAAGTATGGGATTATCATCTCGAACCTTTGTTAGTGGAATTTTTCTAGGTTTTGGATCACGGAGCAAGTATACTATACATCATCATGAGCCTTATACCCCTCCTTGAGACCCCTGACTTTAGTTTTTTCTACTCGTTTCATTAATGGCATTTTCATAATTAGGGATCATCCTAAGGGTCTTTTATGACTTTTTATGCTATCTAAGGGCATTCAAATGACCTATACTTTATTCCTCTCATTCGAATTCACTCTTACACTACGAATTCTCTCAAGTCACTCTTAAGAACCCCCTCAAGAATTCTTGTGAAGACTAAGCTTGGGAATTAAGCAAAAACTCTTTTCTTCATAAAATTTCTTCTTGAATCTTCTCTATTATCTAAGGTATGTGGGATTGATTCTTGGTCCCTTTCAACCAAGAAGACCCAAACTCTTTTTACACTTGATTTATGGAATTTAAACTTACTTTAGTTATGGGGTTTGAATGTTATGGTTTATTAATTTCAATTGAAGTATGGACAATGCTTTATTGTTGATTCTAAGTTGATTTAAGCCCTAATATATTGAATTACATTATTATTATGAAGATTTGAATATGCATTGTCCCTTTAATGTTTGATTTAAACATGGGTAATCTAATTAGTGATTTGAATGTGGATTTTATTTATGGGTTTATTTCAATTTCATATTGCTTGTTGATTTAAGATTACATCTGTATTGTCCATGCTAATTTCACATCATTCATGGCATATGCATTCATGAGCATTGAATTTTATAAAAATTATGAAGTGGGTTAAGCTCATGAAAGTATGGATTTAATTGTGATTTGACTTTTTAGCCCAAGTATGAATGATTATGAAGAATGTTTGGCTTTTAAACCTAAATGTGCATTGAAATGCTTGAAATGACTATTGTCTCTTTGAAAGCATGTATATGTATACATTTTCTTACGGGATGTTTGACTTAGCACCGATAGATTGGGGGCGTCAGGGCTATCCTCAAGGCTCCTCTCCCTTTTTTTTAAATTATGTGCCAATATAGATATATAATAGCCATTACCAAAATTATCGGGTCATAAGGGATGGTTACACATTGATATGATATGATATGATATTGAAAATCCTTCTAAAAATGGCTAGATCATAAGGAAGGTGTCCATCCACCAAAATCATTGGGTCGTAAGCTGCGATGTAGATTACCCTTGGCAAGTAATCTTCTCCTACCAATGGGGGGTCTTAATTGGACTAATCATTTAATAGCTTGTATGAGTTTAATTTTTCGGTTATAGTCCAACCCCACTATATATGAGCATTATGCATTTCATGCATCATTAGTTTCATGGCATATTGTTATACTATATCTCTTGCTATGCATCTCTTTCTATATTATGTGCCCTTGTCATATAATATTGAATACAGGTTTAATAAGTCATATGCATTGAAAGCCCACATACTTAGTACATTAAAATATACTAATCCATACTTTTACCTACATGATCTAACCAGTGGGGACTGAGGACTACCTTCATCCATCGTATGATGGTTAGCTTGGATCTTGAGATTGCTTGTTGTGGTGAGTCCTATCTTCCAATGATGAACTACAGTTTGTCCACCTGTGAGCTTTGTTTATGTTATTTACTTTGAGGGTGGGCCTGGGACATGTCTTGGACCCCGTCCTATCTTATGACGAAAAGCATTATTGGACATCTTATAGATCTTTTATGCTTATATGCTAAGTGTTGTATTCAGAGATCATTTTTGTTGATATCGTCATCTATTTGATATTGTTATGTGGATTGGCTATGATTATTATGATATGCTTATATATTATGGTGTGAAAGATCCTAAGTCCCAAATTGCCCTGATAGAATGAGTCATATTTACTCGCCCTTTGGTCTTTATGTGCTACATGTTATGTGAATCCGTGCTAATCTCTTTCCCTATGACATCCTGATGTGATATCAAAATACAACACTTTTGATACTTAAAACTTAGGATTTTTTGTGTTCTCAATATGATATTTGTGGGTTTATGTGTTTTTATATTTAGATTTGCAGGATTACAGGTTGTCCATGATTTGGGGAAATATTGCAGAAGTTGCTGGTTTTTAATGATTTACGTGACCCTCTACGGATTATAGAGCATTCTACGAGTCATACAAAAGGTCTCATGACAAATTCCAGTAAGGAATAATTTCTCAAGATTAGCTCAACAAGACATGCATAGGAGTCGTATAGTTAGGTTTTGTGAAGATTTCCAATTAGGGATAATTTGATCTAGTTAAACCTACGAACATGTAGTACGAGTCATGGATCACTTTACGAGTCATAAAGTTGTGTCTTAGAAGAGAAGTTCAGAATCCCAGGAGTTGACTATGAGACCCTGACTACGAGCCGTAGAAGACGCTATGAGTCGTAGAGACCTTTTGTGGAATTTGCTACCAATTTTTCTATTATTTAGGACTTAATTGTGATTACCATAGATAGTACTTTTAGGTTATTTTTCAAGAGAGGAAGTCATTATTCAGGAGTTTTAGGGTTTGTACTTGGGGAACTCAATACCTGGGAGAGAAGATTGTAAGAAAATACTTGTGGGTAAATTTGATCTCCAATCTTGTGATTCTCATCAATCTTGAATTTGCTTGATCTCAATTCAATTGTGTAAGTGTTTAATTATATTTTCTCAATTCATAATTTCTTCATCAATACATAGAATGTAGCTAAATCCACAACTAGGGTTGTGGAAACCATGAAGAACTAACAAAGTAAACCCAGATAATTTGCAATTCTTAGATTGGGTATATGCATGTATTAATAAATTCTCTTTGTTTTGCATGTTTTTAGTGGTGGCCAACATTAGAACTAACCTAGTGTTACTGACTAGACCAGTTAGTACTGAATAGGAAAAGAGATTAATTAATAGGATTCGATTGATGTGTTCTCGTCTAATCAACCGAACTAGGCCAAGGGGAGGTTGTACTGGGACTTATAGGTAATGGTTAGTATTGTACACTATGGAGATAGGCCAAGTTGCGTAGTGAAATCTGCCTCTCACCTTTGACCAAATGGCTTGGTAAACATAAATTACCATCCTACATGCTATACACTAGACAAGAGTTGGGTTATTCGGTGATACTAAGTTGGAGAATCATGGGGAACACAATACCCTAGTTTCTCTCTTTTATTGATTCTCTCTCATGATAGTTAGTTTATTTTACTTTCTTATTGATTATTGAAAAAACCCCCTTTGAGGAATTGAGTTGGTTAACTACTTAGATTGCTTATTGGTGAATATGTCTTTAGTCTACGTATTCCCTGCGGGTTCGACCCTAATCTTGGTTAAGTTTTATATCTTGACAACAATCACTTTATCCTCTAAAATGAAGGTGTAACTTAGGCAACATCACATCCCTATAGCATGAGTCCTACTTTCCCTATCCCTTAGAACTCTGTGTTTACTATTCGTATGTGCTTCCAACCGATGATGTGAATGTTGATACTTTGAGGCTTGTTTGGGGACTCTCAGGTTCCCATTCACCATATCACTCCTAGACCCTAGGTCCGGATCATGAAAATTTCCTGTCCTATTTTGTTTGTATGTTTCTCCTCCTAATCGTGGAGTGCATTGATCTTTCCTTACTTTGGACAGTTCCTTGCTCGATGCCTTGGTTTTTGGAAAGTTCAGCAAACTTTTTCCCTACCCTGTTTGTTTTAACTAGTCGAGGCAGCATCCACTTTTCCCTTGCCTTTTTAATTTCCTTCTTGCCTACAATTTTCTTTCTTCTATTCATGGCCATTCATCTCTTTCTTGGAATTAGAAAAGTGAGTTGTGTGAGGGGAAATATTGGTTGATCGGAAATCGATCAAGGCATTTGTAGCAACAATGGCACTAGGCAGATCTTGCACCTTCTGCTTGTGCAATTCATTTTGTGCCCACCCTTGCATTCCAGAAATGATGTTATGTAACTTATCTTTGTCTCACATGTTTTGAATGTCCAATAATAGCAATTTGAGAAGTCTTTCACATAATCTCATATAAATCTCACTTGCTTCAAACAATTCAACCTGCACTTAGCAACCCAAGACGAGTTACTTGGCAAGAATTTCTCATGCAGTACTTCCCTCAACTGCTCCCATGTATTAACCTTAGGTATGCTTGCACTGTCATCATCAACACACTTACTCCGCGACCATAGAATAACATCCCTACAACATTAGCGAACTGCCATGGTCAATTTGTCACTTTTAGGAACATGGGCAGTAGGAAAATAATGCTTCAAGTCCCACAGGAAATTTTTTGGTTCTTTAACCCCATATACACCATCAAATGATTTT
Source organism: Solanum medicagineum (assembly GCA_026153255.1). Classification (NCBI taxonomy): domain Eukaryota; kingdom Viridiplantae; phylum Streptophyta; class Magnoliopsida; order Solanales; family Solanaceae; genus Solanum; species Solanum medicagineum. Next base: position 25,076 of record JAPFFP010047935.1, read on the forward strand.
GACTCTAGAATTTTGATCTTATCATGTTCTTTGAATTCCCTAGGAAGATTTGCAACATCTAAGCAGACAACATTCACTTTCACTTGCAGATCTTCATTTTCCTTCTTAAAGCCCTCATTTAGTGCGCCCACAAAGTCATGAAAAGCCCTCAATTTGGCCTACTAGTCATCAACAATACCATGATAGGTTTGCATAGCAGCGTTTATGCCCTAAATCTATGTTAGGACGTGTGTCATAGCCTCATCACTGCCTGCCATGCCAAGAATATCTTCCCGTTGTGTAACCTTTTCTCATAACTCGTTGTATGAATTTCCACCAGCCATTTTCATGTTGAAACAACCTTTTCTCTGATGCTAGTTGATATGGGGTCAACCCTTGCAATCTAACCCAATAAGAAGCCTAACACACTTAGACTCAGCCCTCTTTTTTCCTCACTGTTGATCTAGCCCAACACGAATAATGACTATGAAATCAAGAGCACAAATAGTACAGGAACAAGTCCCAACTTTGTTATTAAGAACGTGACAACAAAGAAAGCACATAATACTTAGCCTCCAAAATTTGTCCAGACCAATATGTTGTATAATGTTGAATGCTAATGCCATTAAATAGGCTACGACAACCCAACCATATGCAAGCCATGTGCCTTTTAACTCAATTGACATCCCGAACTAATAAGCTTAATTTAAAATTCAAATTACAAGTTTATCTAGGCTAGCTAGCATGTCCAAACGGTTAGTAACTAATGCGAATCGCTAACTGCCCAGGCATGTGCATGGCACATGCGGGCAACCTTCAAATTTGGTGCTAATGCCTTGCCCTTGGCACCCAGATTCATGTCTTCCCTACATGCATATGCCATGCCTAGGCCCTAAACACGTTCTTGTGCCATGGCATAAGTCCTGCCTGGCACAACTTGCTATTGGGGTTCGATTTTCGGTGCCAATGAGCTTGTCCAACACCCAACCTCAAACTTGTTTAGCCACGATCTTGCCACGTCATAGCCTTGCCATGCCTTAGCTTTCCCACCCTTGTAATTCCTTAGCCACGTCCAACCTTGCATTGCCTTAACTTGCCCAACCCTAGCAATATCTTAGCCATGTCCCACCTTATATGCACTAACCACGCCAATGCCAAGGTCTTCATTCACTTGAAGTTTACCTTGACTGAAGTCATGGGGCCTTGGCTAGGCTTATCAAGTAAATCACCAGTTAAGCCCGAGCCACTCTAACCACCAAGGTGAGGGTCTGATAGGACCATATTTAGTCCTAGTAATTTTGTATGGAAATTTCAACAATGTCATTGAGTCTGAAATATTGAAGTTGGTGAGGTAGCATAGTTCGTTTTACATGCACGGAGTTTCAAATGAATTTCGAGCACTCCATCAGAGACTTTAATATGGAAATACGCTATTGGTGTGCTGCTGCATCGTGTCTAGTGCACCCCCACCTCTATAAATTCATCCATTTTTAAGTTCTTGTGATGATTTCTTGAGCATTTGGAACTCAAATTGAGTGATTCAAAGGTCAAAATTGCAGAAATATTTTAGATGCACGCATTGGTAAGATTAGAACATGGTTTGGAAGCTTTGTTTGAGGTGAGTTTGGTAATTTAGCTGTTATCCCATTTTAATTTTGGGATTGAAATGTTATAGAATATTACAAAGTGAAATCTTGGCCATTTTAGGTCCAATTTTGGTGATTCTTAGGGCTATCTTGGATGGTTTTTTGAGAAAAATGCGGTGGTGTAGTTGGAATCCATGTTTGAAGCTTCGTTAGAGCTAAGAATCGTGATTTTAGCTGCTGTCATAGCTTATTTTCTAGCTTCATTTTTGGAGAATTTTGGAGGATGAGTTCTTGCTCATTTTAGGTCCGAATTGAGTGATTCTAGAGCCTAGATAGTAGATTTTTTTGTGGGGATCATCATGGTGTTCTTAATTTTGATTGTGGGGCACTTTGATTTTGATGAATTATTTAAAATAGTTGCTACCATAGTTGGTTAATTTGAGTTTTTCTTATTTGTTGATGTTGAGGTATATTTGGGTCCCAATCAGAATTCCATTTTTGACATGATCTTGAGGATATGGTTGAGACCAATTTTCAAGATTAATTTTGGGATTTCTAAATCAGGGTCATACTTTTCCCTCTTTTTGTCTTTGGAATTAGTCTGCCTCTATTTGTTATAAATATAGTGTCATAACAATTTTTACAACATTGTTGTAGGTTCTTATCGTGTGGGAAGAGTTCAAATGGGATGATGAAAGGGGTAAGGGACCTGGCCAAATAGAGTGGGAAGAGTTCAAAGGAGCATACTTGGATAGGTTCTTCCTATTAGAGCTGAGGGAAGGAAAGGTAAAAGAGTCTATTAATTTGAAGCAAGGGCATATGAATTGAGGGAATACTCCATCAATTATACAAAGCTTTATGAATATACACTATTTATGGTGGCGTACATGTGGGCTAGAATGAGCAAATTTATCTCTAGGGTGTTAGAATTAGTATCCAAAGAGTGCAAGACCACATTGCTCGTGAGAGAGATGGACATTTCCCGCCTAATGACATATGTAGAGAAACTTGAAGATGAGAAAGTGAGGGAGCTTGCTAGGGAGTCCAAGAGGGCTCAAATGGACGATTGTGGGTTCTCTCACCAAAGGAATGGTCACAACAGCAAGTTCTGAGGTGGCCAAAAGCAAATGAGCTAGGGGTAACTCAACACTCATCCTCCCTATTTCAATAAAGATAAGAAGGATAATCCCAAGCCACAAGGAGGATCAGGTGCACAAGCTTCTCCCAATTGTTGTAAGTGTGGAATACCCCAGAAAGGGGAGTACTTAACTGGCTCTAATGCATGCTTCAAATGTGTCAAGCTTAATCATCATGCAAAGGATTGTAGAAACGGTGGTGTTAGGCTCCAAGAACAAGGTAAATAAGCTTATGGTACCCTAAGGGACAATAGATTTTATGCTTTTCAGGCCTTTCAAGAGGTGGAAGAGACTCTGATCGTGGTTACCAATATTTTAAAAATTCATGATTTTGATGCATATGCATTATTAGATTCGGGAGACAATTTGTCCTTTGTAAATCAATTTCTTATAAATAGATTCCATGTGTGTCCTGAATTCCAAAATGAGCTTTTTGAAGTTTGTACCCCTATAGGAGAGTCTGTTATTACATAAAGAGTTTATAAGAGTTACCCCGTGTCCATCTTGCATAAAGTTGGTCTTTGTGACTTATTATAGCTTTCTATGGGCAATTTTGATATCATACTTAGGATTGATTGGTTGCACGATTCCTACACTTCTATAGACTGCCAAACTCGTAGGGTCAAATTTTAATTTCCAAATGAGTCCATTCTTGTAGAGATTGGTTTGTTTCTTATCTCAAAGGTCATAAAATGATTCCCAAGGGATGTATTTACAATCTAATAAAGGTTAGATACATCACTTTTAAAGTACCCTCTCTTGAGTCAATTCATATTGTAAATGATATTCTTGATGTCTTCTTAGAAGAGTTACCTGGTGTTCCTCCCAAAAGGAAAATAGATTTTGGCATAGACTTCTATCCCAATACCTGACCTATCTCTATTCCTCCCCATCGAATAGACTCGACGGAGTTAAAAGAACTAAAGGAGCAACTGAAGGATCTATTGGAGAAGGGTTTTATTAGGCCATATAGGTCTCCATGGGGTGTCCTCGTGTTATTAGTAAGAAAGAAAGATGGTCTCTCTGAATGTCCATAGACCACCGGTAACTCAACATGGTGACTATTAAGAACAAGTATCCACTTACAAGGATTTGAGGAATTGTTTGATCAATATCAAGGGGCCAAACACTTTACCATAGTTGACTTAAGTTCAATTATCACCAATTAAGGGTGAGGAAAATCCCCAAAATGGCTTTCCAGATAAGGTGTTGGCACTTTGAGTTAGTATTGATGTCTTTTAGTCTAAACAATGCACCAAAATCCTACCTTGATATGTTTGTAGTGGTGTTCATCGATGATATCTTGATCTACCCTTAGTGTGAAGAGGAACATATAGAGTTGAGAGTGGTATTGCAAACATTGAGGGATAAATATTGTTTTCTAATTTTGACAAATGTGAGTTTAGGTTGAAAGAATTTTATTTCCTTGGGCATGTTGTATAGGGTGAGGGGATCAAATAGACCCTAAGAAGATGTAAGTGGTGAGAAATTAGCCTATATCATTGACTTCTTCAGACGTTAGGAGTGTTTCGGGCCTAGTAGGGGTACTATAGAAGGTTTGTTGAAGGTTTATCATCCATTTCATCACTTTGAGTATATTGACTCAAAAGAAAGTAAAGTTCATGTGGACATATAAGTTTGAGAAGAATTTATAAACCTTGAAAGACTAGTTGACTTCGACTCTAATTTTGACCTTGCTAGAGGGACTCGTGGTGCATTATGATGCCTCGTGAGTTAGTTTGGGTTGTGTTTTGATGGAAAATGTGAATATGATTGGCTATGCCTCAAGGCAATTGAAAATTCATGAAAGGAACTATCCAATACATGATCTTTAAATTTCGATCGTGGTGTTTGTGCTGAAGATATAGTGTCATTAGTTGTATGGGGCTCATGTTGATGTCTTCACCAATGATAAGAGCCTTCAACATGTGTTCACTCAAAGGGACCTCAACCTAAGGCAAAAGAGATGGTTAGAACTCCTTAAAGATTATGACATGAGTGTGAAATATCACTTGGGTAAGGCTAATGTGGTAGCCGTTGCACTTAGTAGGGTGTCCATGGGTAGTGTGTCTCACCTTGAAAATGATGGTAAAAGGGATTTAACAAAAGAAGTGCATAGCTTTACTAGGTTGGGAGTGAGATAGGGTGGTGATGACAATGGTAGTACGATGGTACTAAATGGCTTCGAGTCTTCATTGATTGAAGATGTCAAGTCTAAACAACATCTTGATCCCACCTTGGTTGAATTGAAGGCCTTGGTGAAGGAAGGAAAGATAGAGGCCTTCTCACATGGGTGAGTAATCAAGAGAGGTTGTGTGTGCTGGATGTTGATGGATTCAGAAGTTTGATATTGCAAGAAGTTCACAATTCCTCCTATTTTATTCACCGCAGTTCCACTAAGTTGTATAGAGTCTTGAGAGAAGTATATTAGTTTAATAGAATGAAGAGGGATAAAGCAAGGTTTGTTTCCAAATGGTCCTACTGCTAACAAGTCAAGGTTGAACATTAAAGGTCGGGTGGCCTAGCTCAAGAAAATGAAATTACAACTTGAAAGTGGGAAGAGATCAATGTGGACTTCTAATAAGAGAGCGTAAGACCAAAAGGCACTTCAACTCCATATGGGTGATAGTGGATAAAATGACAAAGTTAGCGCATTTCCTACTAGTCAAGAAAACTTTTAGTACTGAAGATTATTCCAAATTGTATATCTAAGAGTTGGTTAGGTTACATGAGATTTCATTGTCTAGCATCTTGGATTGTGGAGCTCAATTTACTCATTTCAGAAGGGCCTTGGCACTAAGGTAAAATTGATTACCACCTTCTATTCTCAAATCGACAAGCAAGACAAATGAATAATCCAAACTCTGAAGATAAGTTGAGGGCTTTTGTGTAGGAATTCAAGGAAAGTTGGGATAATCATCCGCCTCTTATAGAATTTGCCAACAACAATAGCTTCCATTCAAGTATTGAGATGGCACTATTGTAGGCTTTTTATGGTAGAAAATATAGTTTATAGGTTAGGTAGTTTTACATCAGTGAGATGTCTTTGTTGGGGTAAAACTTGGTTAGGTATTCCATGGAGAAAGTAAGACTCATAAGGGAGAAATGAAAAATAGCTCAAAGTCGACAAAAGTCATACTTTGATGTTAGGATAAGGGACCTTGATGTTAATGATTGGGTCAATTTGAAGGTGTCTCCTATGAAGGTGTGGTTTAATTTGCCAAGAAAGGGAAATTGAGCCATAGGTATGTAGCGCCATACAAAATTACTAGAAGGGTTCGCAAGGTAGCTTATGAAATTGAGTTGCTAAGGGAAATGAACAGGATTCACGTAGCTTTCCATGTATCAATATTGAGGAATTTCATAGGGGATTCAAACTCCATAGTCCCATTTGGAGATATGAGCATTAGAGAAAATTTGACTCACGAAGAGGTTCTGGCTGAAATCTTAGATTGGCAGGTAAAGAGGTTAAGGAACAAGGAGGTTGCATTTGTTAAAGTACTTTGGAGGAATCAACAAGTTGAAGGTTCCACTCTACTCAACCTAAGGTACTAAGTTCTTTTTGCCATAAGACCTTAGAATTCTTGCATTCCAATTTTTATGTCATTTATGTATGTTTATATGTTCATGAGATTGTTTTAGGTTGACATAAGGAACACGAGTTTGAAAATTTCTTGAAAAGATATTTAAAATTGAATGTTTGCATTCATGCTGGGCTATTAGCTGCATCTTTAACTCTCTAGAGCTTTTGTGTAGCACATTTGAGGACTAATATTCCAAAGAGGGAGATATTTTAAGGACCCATAAGTTAGGAGGTTAGAAATTTCAAATGACGTGGAGCTAGGCAGGTTACAATTATGAGACTGAATTACCGCTCGTGGTCGTAAACAAGGTTTGTGGATGGGGATGGTGTCACACCCAAAGTCCCCGTTAGGGCAGACTGGCACCCATTGCCGATGAGGCTCAGGAGAACCAATATCTATACGCTTTCTATACATATTATAAGGGATTTATACATTTGACATATCTTTAAGAAAATAAACAGTGATAACAAGCCAAAAGGAAATGCATATGGCTAGGGTTGGGGCCACGGTGTTTAAAGTACGAGACGTGACCACACTTTAATTTACATAGTTTACAAAGCCTCTAGATAAGAAAAAGTATCTGATAACGGTTGAGGAAAGGCCTTACCTCGACTAACTATACAATACAAAAATATAAGCTCTAGACACACACAAAGCTCCGAAGCAACCTGGAGCTTGGTAACAGCAGCTGGATATCCTGTACTCCTAGTGGAGCGATCTATTAGCACCTGTACTTGTAGCATGAAATGCAGGTCCCCTGTAAGGGACATCAATATGAGATAATGTACTAAATATGTTAGGCAGAAAATACTGTATACGAAGTAACAGCTCAAATGAAACTATGCACTGGTATCGAATAAGAGACCACCTTTAGTTGTACTGTGGGATCATGTACTTTATGTTCTTTTTATTACTTTTACCTTTACTGTATAATCTGTGCACAATATGTAATACAAATGACTAGCTGATCAATGGTAAATCTATATCAGGATCAGCACTGACTATGCTTTTCCTTTAACCCCTTGGGCTACCCAAAGTGATAGGATCGAACCTGGCTAGGTGATTCTTCCACCCCTCGGGTTACCACCCATCAATAAGCAATATACTTTATCTTTCAATTACCTTTG
>JAPFFP010047936.1:0-10103 GCA_026153255.1 Solanum medicagineum
TACAACACCCTAGCCCATTTGCTAAATTCCTTGAAAAGCATGGTATATGTGCTCAATACACAATGCTAGGCACACCACAACAAAATAGTGTGGCAGAAAAGCATACTCATACATTAATGTATATGGCTAGGAGTATGTTGAGTAATTCATCTCTACTTCTTTCTTTGTGGATGTATGCTTTAAGGACTACCATTTACTTACTAAATAAGGTTCCTGGTAAAGGAATTTCAAAGACACCTTTTGAATTGTGGACTGTTAGGAATCCTAGTTTGAGGCACCTGCATTTCTGGGGTTGCCTGATAGAAATTAGAATTTAGAATCCATAAGAAAAGAAACTAAATTCAAGAACAATTAGTGGTTTCTTTATTGGTTATCCAGGAAAATCAAAGGGGTATAGATTTTACTATCCTAATATAGTACGACAACTGTTGAAACAGAAAATGCTAAGTTCATTGAGAATGTTGAAGTTAGTGAAAATGAGGAACCACGTAATGTGGAAATTAAAGAAGTTGAGGTTCAAATTCTCTACCATATTCTTCTTCTAAAGTTGTTCCTGAAGTTGCTGTACAATCTAGTAGTCAACAAGAACAACAAATTGATGCTCTTATGAATCATAATAAAGCTATAATTAATGTCACACCCCAGACCTAGGGCCAAGACGTGACTGGCGAATGGGGAACTCAAAGGGACCCCAAACAAGCCTCATAGCATATCAATACACATCCTTGGTCGCGGAAGCAATTAAAATGAGAATAAGAGACAAACATAACAAGGGGAATTGTGACTAAGGAATCAAGAGAGAAAGAGAGAGTAATACTTAAATACCATAGGTGAGTCAAAGCTCAAGCATAATACACAACTTATCCAACAACACCTCTAAACATAGATACTTAGCGGGGGCCAAGACAAGCAATTGGGCACACCCTTATAGTCAAAGTAGTAATAAGGAAGAGAGTATCCATACATAGCATAAGAAATATAAACCAATGTCCCTGGAATGGAGGACTCACCAACTAGCTTGAGAGATAATCGAACTAGCCACGTGGAGAAGAAGGATGGCCAAATGGAGCTCTGGTTCCTACATGGTAACATCATGTAGGCATAAAGTATGCATTGGTATGTTTGAATGTACTAAGTATATAGGATGCAATGCAACAAGGGATAGGCAACATAGTCTAAATGCATAATGATAATAATCAATAGATAGCGTAGTAGAAATATGACATGCATGAAGGATGCGTGAAGTAAAAATGCTTATATAGAACATATTACGTAGATAAGAAGAGACCATTAACATAGTCTAAGAAACTAGTACTCAGAATCCAAGGCTTAGCATCCCTTTGGTAGTGATCGAGGTACCAACCCCTCAACAAGGTTAATGGACTTAATACTCTCCATCAAAGTGGTCAAGGTACCAACCCCTCAAAAAGGTTTATGGACTTAACACCCTCCAATAAAGTGGTTAAGGTACCAACCCCTCAACAAGGTTAATGGACTTAACACCCTCCATTAAAGTGTTCAAGGTACCAACCCATCAACAAGGTTAATGGACTTAACACCCTCCATCAAAGTGGTCAAGGTACCAACCCCTCAACAAGGTTATGGTCAACATGTAACACTATAGAAGCTTATCATGAAATTAACACATATACAATATACTTTCATCATCATAAGATCATACATCTCATATGCCAAGTATTAGGCCTTCAATAACTCAAGAATCATAACCCAGACATTTTATCAAACAATTGGCGGGTGTGTAGTGCTAGTATAAAACGATGCAATTCAAGAGTAAAATCAAGCAAGAAACACTTGAAGTAAAAAAACCCACCAATACATAGTAATACCATCTTGCAAAATACATTGAAAACCCTCATCAAATATCAAGAGAGATTATAGTTCTATAGCTTAAAACATGCATAATCATAATAGGTAAATCATCTCATAGTATAGGCTTAAAATGAGTAATCATGTATTTTCAACCAAACTTTCATAAAATCCCAATATAATATATGATCATAATCTCTAATGAATAATACCCATAAGCAACACAACTTGGAAGCATCTAATTTTCATGGAAATGAAAGATTGGGCTTCATGGGTGAAAGGTACCCATGAATGAAATCCACATACCTTAGACATTGAATATCTTGAAATTGAGTTGTGAAAGACTTGAAGTTTGGAAGTGGGTCTTGGAATCCAAATCTTGCTCTTGAGTTTCCTTGAATTTGTAATGGGGCTTTTATGGAGGCTATTGAGAGGATTGAGAGTGTATTCCAATTGGGAGGAGTGAATTTGATCTTTAGGAATAGGGTTAGGTCTTTAGGAGGTGTTAAGATAACATAGGAATTCCTAAAATACCAATAGAAATGGCTAACTTTACAGAATGCCATTAATGAGGCGGAATTTGGAAAAAATCCGTATATAACCCCACACATACAAGTTCTATGAAAACGGGCATAACTTCTTCATCGGAACACTAAATAAGGTGAAACCAAGTGCGTTGGAAAGTTAATTCAAAGAGCTTTGATTTGGTAGGTCGTGGGCTACCCAGTTCTTCGTTTTCTAAGAGATATGCCCCTTTAAAGTTGATTCTCTTATGGTACTTGTGCAAAACTTAGCAAACGGAAATTGTGTTGAACTTGGCTTGATATAGGGGGCCTATGATGGTCTTAACTACATAAATAAACTTGACTTAGATTTGATTGAGAGCTTGAAGCTTGAATGAGTTTCTTGAGATCCCGAAGTGAGTTTGGGACACTTGAATTGGGTGAAATATTTGTCTGAGTGTTTGAGAGAGTATTGGGGAATGTCTTGTATGATATGAAAATGAAATATAGCTAAGTATAGGCATTTTCACATTTGGGAACACTTTGGCCTAGGACCAAAAATTCTTGGACCGAACTTGAAAACTGGCACCAAAATAAGTCATTGGCGCATCGCACCAATGACGCGCCTACCTTACTGGAATTCAACACTTCGAAAATTTAAATTGTGATTCCTTCACTCTAAAATCGGGTTAGACCCATTTCCCACTCAATTCGACCCCCTAAACAAGTATATGAAGTTGAATATTCGAAATAACTCACAAACTTTGAGATATATGAAAATTACGATTCCGGACATTTCCGAGGCACATTTTCGGGCACTTTTTGGGGTCTTTACAGTATCTCCTTCTTGGGAACATTCGCCCCCGAATGTCAAGGAAACATATATGAGAAGAGTAATCATAAACAAATCAGCCCCAACAAGAATACAACAATTCATTTAAAACACCATTTTCAAAATCTCGACATAAGTGTCAAAAATCGTCATGAACTTGTTAACATAAACATGGATGCATGCAAATGACATAGGGGCTGAAATGTAAGGCTTGGAATCACAAAAAGGACATGACGTGTCATCATAAGCTTGAATAGAATAAAAGAGATACGGATATTGTTCCTCCATGCCCGCTCCGACTCCCGAGATACCCTTTCAACTTCACAATTCTTAAAAAAAGGACTTGACAAACGCCACACCCTTAATAATCAATCATCACTCATATTTACACTTCTCCACCAGACCTTCTTATAAGTCAACTCATCCATCACAACACTCACAACTTCAAAGAGTTCTATTGCATTAGAGTCACCAACACATCCCCTCAAACTAGAAGCATGAAAAATCGGACAAACCATATCCACATCCCTAGGCAATTGCGATCCTTATGCAACCTTACCAACCTCCCTCTACCTTCTACAAGGACTCACAATCCTAAACTCAATTGTCAACCCTAAACACACCTAGATCACTTGGTACCATAAACCACCATCTCCCCCTTCAGAGATAAACTCCACTCTATCATCTTTTCACCTAAAACTTCCAACTCTAGTAAGGCGAAAACAAGGCCTTTCTTAACTAGATCTCTTCAACCAAAGAAGATTTAGAACCATCAAGAATACTGCACCACCATGCTCAACTTACTCCAACCTAACCCCAATCAAGCCAAATGATAGATCCTTCAAGTCACCTCTTTGCAACCATCATCAACACTAACTACAACATTAGCCTTACCAGAAAAATAATGCAAACTCATATCATATCCCTAAGGAGTTCTAACCACCTTTTTGTTATCCTCTATTCACACCTATCATATTTAGCAAACAATTTCTCATTCCTCAAGACTTGTAACATTACCCCAAAATGGTTCACAAGCTCTAAGTAAGTCAATGCCCCACTACTAGAGGCCATCTCTTAACATGTCAAGGGAGGGTTTTAAGACCCTATTCATGAAACCCATAAATATAGCCGGTACATAAGTCAACTAAACAACTCCAACATACTCAAAAGGCTCACTCCTAATCCTAAAAGATACCTAGGGATATCACTTATCCTCATCATCATTTGGGGACAAAACCCGAACCAAAGATTAAGCTTAGAGAAGTGACTAACCCATTGTAGTTAACCAAATAGATCATTTATCCTTAACCATCATGTTACAACCTTACGGGTTCTACACTCAAAGGAGACACAATATGCAAGTAGCCAAACCACCTCAAGACCTCCAATCCAACAAACAAAGTCCAACCAAAATCGCAAGACAAGACCCTATGCAATAAGAACATGAACATCCCCTAAACCCTTCTAGCAACGATGGACTCACATAATCACACCCTACTAGCAACAAAAGGAATAATAAAAGGAAAAGCAACCCCCAGAAGCATCAAAGCATGCACAACAACACCAAGAAAAGCCTTTAACATATCGATAGCATCATCGGGCACCTCTTTCCCTCCTTGCCTTCTTTGAAGAGCATAGAACCAATTACGTATTGGAGCATCCCCTTGGTCAACATCACCATGTCTATCCCTTTTGCGCCTACAAGGACAATCTATTATCTTGTGACCCTCCTCTCCACAACCATAATAAGCATTGGTTTTCTTCAAGAAGGGGTCATCACGTTGTCTACCACATTTTGGCCACCTATCATAAAGTACCACACTACGACTAGCTTTGAGACTTTGGAACTTTCCTTCAGTACAGGCCCTCTTGGCCTCCTTACCTCTCTTCTTTCTCAACTTTCCCTCCTCAATTTATTTGGCATAGGTCATCAAGCGTGCCAAATTTATATCACTAATCAACATAGCGGATCGACACTCCTCACTCACCAATCGGATACTCCCATCACGAATTTACTCATCCTAGACCTTGGATCAGCCACCAACCAGGGAGCATATTTTGAAAGTTGATTAAACTTGAGGGCATAGTCCCTCACACTCAGGAACCTTGTTTCAAATTCATGAACTATACCATCTTAACCTCCCTAAGCTCATGGGAAGAACTGATTAAGAAAAGCCACCTTGAACTCCTCCCATAGAATCATATTGTCAACCCCTTTCTCTTCCTTCCATTAAATAAACCATATTTGTACAACCTTCTTGATTTGGTAAACCACCTACTCTGCCTTTTCCTCTGACCTAATACCCATGATGGCCAAAACTTTGTAGACCTCATCAATGAACTCTTGAGGGTCCTTATCTACATTTGACCCATAGAATACCGACCGATTCAGCCTCATAAAGTCTCTCACCCGAGATGTTGGAGTAGGAGCATGAGGGGCTTGGGCCCCTTGGTTGGCTTGGTTAGCCACAACTTATGCAACCAAGGTGAGAGTATCCCGATTTCTTCATGAACCAATCCCCCATCTTGAGGAGCTTGAGGAGTGGGAGGGGACGGTTGCTCCTTAGGGGTGCAAGCTCTTCTTCGTCTTGTGTTAGGCATGATCTAGATATCAAAGAACAATCGTTAGGGGGAAAACTTACTTGAACTCTATAGCACGACTTAGAACATGAAGAAGGGAAATATTTCCTAAAACGTCTTATAGCCTCTTGCTCATAGTTGTGGTGCACAACACAACCATGAACAAGGCTCTAGTTGACGTGGTGTGTTGGACTCCGAGGATCTAATAACCTAGTTCTCTAATACCATCTTTGTCACGCCCCAGACCTAGGGTTTAGACGTGACCGGCGAATGAGAAACCCGAACGGACTCTAAACAAGCCTCGTAACATATCAATATATATTCTTGGTCGAGGAAGCAATTAAAAAGAGAATAATAGACAAACATAACAAGGGGAATGGGACTAAGGGAGCGAGAGAGAAAGAGAGAGTAATACTTAAATAACATAGATGAGTCAAACCTTATGCATAATATACAACTTGTCCAACATCACCTCTAAACATAGATACTTAGCAGGAGACAAGACAAGCAACCGGGCTCACCCTCGTAGTCAAAGTAGCAATAAAGAAGAGAGTATCCATATAGCATAAGAAATATAGATCAACGTCCCCGGAATGGAGTATTCACCAACTAGTTTGAGAGACAATCGAACTAGCCACGTGGAGGAGGAGGATGGCCAAATGGAGCTCCGGTTCCTACATAGTAACATCATATAGGTATAAAGTATGCATTAGTAAATTTGATATACTAAGTATATAAGATGCAATGCAACAAGGGATAGGCAACATAGTCAAAATGCATAATCATATTAATCAATAGATAGCATAGTAGCAATATGACACGGATGAAGGATGCTTGAAGTAAACATGCTTATATAGAACATATTACGTAGATAAGAAGAGACCATCAACATAGACCAAGCAACTAGTACTCAGAATCCAAGGCTTAGCACCCTTGGTAGTGATCGAGGTACCAACCCCTCAATAGGGTTAATGGACTTAACACCCTCCATCAAAGTGGACATACCAACCCCTCAACAAGGTTAATGGACTTAACACCCTCCATCAAAGTGGTCAAGGTACTAACCCCTCAACAAGGTTAATGAACTTAACACCCTCAATCAAAGTGGTCAAGATACCAACCCCTCATCAAGGTTATGGTCAACATGTAACACTATAGAAGTTTATCATGAAATTAGCACATATACAACATACATTAATCATCATAAGATCATACATCTCATATGCCAAGCATTAGGCCTTAATAACTCAAGAATCATAACCCGAACATTTTATCAAACACTTGACGGGTGTGTAGTGCTAGTATAAAATCGTGAAATTCACAAGTGAAATTATGAAAGAAAACTTGAAGTAAAACATCCCTCCAATACTTAGTAATACCATCTTGCAGAATACATTGAAAACTCTCATCAAATATCAAGAGAGATCATAGTTCTATAGCTTAAAATATGCATAATCGTAATAGGTAACCAAACTTTCATAAAATCCCAATATAGTATATTATCATAATCTCTAATGAATAATACCCATGAGTAACACAACTTGAAAACATGTAATTTTCATATAAATGGAAGATTGGGCTTCATGGGTGAAAGGTATCCATGAATGAAATCCACATACCTTAGACTTTGAATTTCTTGAAATCGAGTTATGAAAGGCTTGAAGTTTGGAAGTGGGTCTTGGAACCGAAATCTTGCTCTTGAGCTTCTTTGAATTTCTATTGGGGTTTTGATGGAGGTTCTTGAGAGGATTTGAGATATTCCAATTGGAAGGAGTGAATTTGATCTTTAGGAATAGGGTTAGGTCTTTAGAAGGTGTTAAGATAGCATAGGAATTCCTAAAATACCAATAAAAATGGATAAATTTACGGAATGCCATTAATGAGGCAAAATTTGGCAAAATCTCGTATATACCCCTGCACATACAAGTTCTACAAAAACGGGTATAACTTCTTCATCTGAACTTTAAATAAGGCGAAACCAAGTGTGTTTGAAAGCTAATTCAAAGAGCTTTGATTTGTTAGTCGTATGCCACCCAGTTCTTTATGTGCTAAGAGATATGCCCCTTTAAATTTGACTCTCCTACCGTACTTAAGTAAAATATAGCCAATGAAAATTTTTTTGAACTTGGCTTGATGTTGGGGACCTACGATGGTCTTAAAAGATATAAATAAGCTTGACTTAGATTTAAATGAGAGCTTGAAATTTGAATGAGTTTCCTGAGACCCAGAAGTGAGTTTATGACACTTGAATTGGGTGAAATATTTGTCTAAGTGTTTGAGAGAGTATTAGGGAATGTCTTTTATGATATGAAAATGAAATATGACTAACTATATGTATTTTTACATTTGATAACACTTAGTCCCAAGAACAAAAAGTCTTGGACCGAACTTGAAAACTGCCACCAAAATAAGGCACTGGCACGTCGCGCCAATGATGCGCCTACCTCACTGGAATTCGACACTTTTGAAAATTTAAATTGCTATTCATTCACTCTAAAATTGGGTTAGATCCATTTCCCACTCAATTTGACCCCTTGCACAAGGATATGAGGTCTAATTGTTAAAATAACACACAGATTTTGAGATATATAGAAATTACGATTTTGGGCATTTTCGAGGCATATTATTGTGTACTTTTGGGAGTCGTTACAATTAATGAACAAGCAGTAGATGAACCACAAGAAGTAGCATTAAGGAGGTCTCAATGAAAAAAGAGATGTACTATTTCTTATGATTATTTGGTATATCTACACGAGTTAGAAATTGATTTGGAAATTGTTAATGATTGAGTCTCCTTTTCTTAAGTCGTTGAGAGTAAAAATTCTGATAAATGGATAAAAGTTATGAAAGATAAGTTGAAGGCTGTGGAATATAATGATGTTTGGGACCTTGTTAAATTACCTGAATCTTGCAAATGAGTTGAGTGTAAATGGGTCTTTAAGACCAAACGAGACTCAACTGGCAATATTGAACGTCACAAGGCCAAACTTGTTGCCAAAGGTTTCTCTTAGAAAGAGGCATCAATTATAGGAAAACTTTTTCACCTGTTTCTAGAAAAGATTCACTCGTAATTATAATGGCTTTAGTAGCTCATTATGACTTAGAGCTACATCAAATGGATGTGAAAACAACCTTTTCAAATGGGAATTTAGAGGAACAAGTTTATATGAATCAACCTGAGGGGTTTCTTATCAAAGGAAAGGAACACATGATGTGTAAACTTAAGAAGTCAATGTACGGACTTAAACAAGTTTCCCGACAATAATACATTAAGTTAATGAAACTATTTTCACCATTGGATTTAAGGAAAACATTGTTGATCGATTTATATATTTAATGGTCAGTGGGAGTGAGTTTATTATGTTAGTTCTGTATGTCAATGACATCTTGTTTGCTGCTAATGATCTTGATTTTTGCACGGTACCACGAAATTCTCTGGCAACTTTGAAATGAAAAATATGGGAGTGGCATCCTACGTGATTGGAATAGAAATATTTCGAGATAGATCACAAGGATTGTTAGGATTGTCTGAAAAATCCTATATTAATAAAGTGTTAGAGAGATTAAAAATGAAAAAAATGTTCATCCGATCCTATTTCAGTTTAGAAAGGAGATAAACTTAGTCTCAATCAATGTCCAAAGAATGAATTGGAACATAAGCAAATGAAATATGTTCCTTATGCATCAATTATTGGGAGCCTAATGTATGCGCACATAATACCAGACCATAAATAAGTTTTTTCTGTTGGGATGCTGGGACATTATCAAAGTAATCTAGGAATGGATCACTAGAAGGATGCAAAGAATGTGTCATGCTACTTGCAAGGGACTAAAGATCATATGCTCAGTTATAGAAGATTTGATCATCTTAATATAGTTAGATGTTCAAATTATGCTGGGGGTGTAGATATAAGAAAATCTACATTTGGATCTTTGATCCTATTAGCTAGAGCAGCAATCTCATGGAAGAGTGTGAAGCAATCTGTTATAGCTGCATCCACTATAAAAGCTGAGTTTGCGGCATGATTTGAGGCCACAATTCAGGCTAATTGATTGTGTAACTTTATTTCAGGACTTGGGTTAGCCGACAGTATTTCCAAACCGCTGAAACTTTACTATGATAATGTTGTAATTGTCTTCTTCTCTAAAAATGACGAGTATTCAAAGGGTGCTAAGCATATGGAATTGAAATACTTTTTAGTTAAGGAAAAAGTTCAAAAACATAAAGTGATAATTGAACATATAAGCCCCAAAAATATGATAGTTGATCCTTTGACGAAAGGATTACCACCCAAAATGTTTGTTGAACATATTGAAAGAATGGGTCTTATGGGAAGCAATGAATGACTTTTCTAAAGATC
>JAPFFP010047937.1:0-10103 GCA_026153255.1 Solanum medicagineum
ACATATTAAGAAAAGATATCATTGGATTCGAGAAGCTGTGGAGGACAAGTCATTTGAACTTGTGAAGATTCACACAAATCATAATTGTTCAGATATATTGACCAAGACTTTGCCAAAGGAGAAGCTCGTGTTTTGTCTAGAGAAGGCCGATTTGATTGCTTACTCCCTGTAGGAGTGAGGGGGAGATTTGTTTAGTAAATATCCCTCTTACATGGAGGAAGTGACCAATTCTAAATTGGACAACACTTTAAATCTTCTTACATGGATATTTTTAATTTGGGCTCTTTATGTTCAAAATTTAAGCCCAACATGTATGGTTATTTTATCTTGGCCCATTTCATTTGTTCGTGTGGAAAATAAAAGAAAAGAAAAGAAGGTGAGCAGCTGTAGAAAAGATCTGATTAGCAGCAACAGAAAGGAAAGAACAGAACATTCTTCTTCACTGTTCTGACAGCTGATTTTCCTTCCGGATGGAAGGCCAAACGAAGTCCGATCGTCCTCAAATTTGAGTATGTTGTTCGTAACATTCTCCTCTTCAACTCCAAGAATCAATTTCTTATTTTGATGCCCAAAAGGTCATTTTCTTGCTGCATTTATCATACCTGCGTTTTTAGAACTTTTACTCTATTTTGGTGAAATTGTTGATTGTTGTTTTGCCAAGGATGTTTCTTTATGATTGTATTTGCCCCTAGTGTTTACTAGAGAGGAGAACGTGTTGTACCCACTTGGTTCTTGGTGATTAGTGGAAGTTTTTTAGACTATTGTTGAATGGTCCCGTGGTTTTCTCCCTGATTTGGGGTTTCCACGTAAATTGTGTGTTCTCTATTTTATTTACGTTGTTTTCATTGATCAGTTGCTGCTGAATTTTTTGGAGTTCATTGTGCCTTTGTCGTTCATCTTATTTATTTGGGGAAAAAGATTTTATTGCGCTTCCGGTTGTGTCTCGTCGTTGCTTCCCCAACAGAATGTTTATATGATATCATTACATTATTTACTACTCAACTTAGAAGAGTTGAATTCCACAAATTTTAAACACTAGTGCTTTGCGATGTTGTTCATTCATTTGCATTTATATTTTTCTCTTGTGATTTTTCATCACATACGCACTTCAATATTATTTATATTAATCTAAAACATTAATACTAATATGTGTGTTCGCACGTATGTGTTCGAATATTACTTATTAGTATGATAATATATATTTCCTCCGTTCCTTTTTACTTGTCACAATTTTATTTATCGATAGAGGTGTGCAAAAATCGAACCGATCAATAAACCAAATCGATAAAAATGTTATTGGTTTATTGTTATTGAGTTATTAGGTTATCGGATTTTTAATGGTTTTGAAAAAAAAAATTATTGGGTTATCGGTTTGATATGGATTTTACTATTGGATTATTGGGTAAACCGATAACCCAATAAGATTATAATAATTTACTATTTTACCCCTTCATAAATATTAAATATTAGTAATTTAATAGTTTAGGATACTATAGCAATACTTCACATATTTTAATCTTTATAGTACTTAAGTGATTAGTTATCCACTTTAGTATTTTAGTTTGTAATTAACTAATTATAACTTTTGCAAGTTTGTAAATATAGTTTTCACACTTTATCTGTTTTTTATTAATGCAAATTCTCATTATCATTCTTATCGGGTAAATCAAAAATCGAACCATTAAGGACCTTAAACCGATAAACTGAAAATCGATAAAAATTATGTTATTGATTTCTTATTGGTTTAGCATATTTAAAAATCGAAAATCGATAAACCGAACCAATAATGCACAAATCAAACCGAATCGACCGATGCACACCCCTACTTATCGAGGTCAAACTATACAAACATTTACCAACATTTTAAGATGTATTGTTTGATCATATTAACGTGAGAAGATTGCAATTTATAGCATTTTTCGAATAGTTTTCAACCATCTAAATTTTATATTTCAAAATTTAGTTACTTCAATTGAGCTTTGAAGTTTAGTCAAATTGACCTCGAAAGATAAAATAACAATAGGTAAAAGTGAATAGAGGGAGTATATGAATCTTTCACCAGATGAGGAGCTAATTAGCTTAAGCATTAAACTTCCAATTTGAAAAAAAAAATCTTGATAAAATTGTCCAAATACTGTTACTAATTGCGTCTAACGCTGCTAACCTTTTAACATACAACACTAAAACTTTCAACGAGTGAGTTAATAGTTATGTTGACTATGGAGATTTATATGTTGTTATTATTAGTTTGTTGTTATTATTAGTCTTATATTTGTTTGCTCTTAGAGTATTTACATTGTATGTACATCTTGTCATGTTTTTTTCCATCTTTCTTATTAGTCCCCTTTTTCTGCTCCGCTTCTTTTCTTTTCTTTTTTTTCATATCTAGTTTATTCCGCTTATGGGTTTTTTGAGACGAAGGTTCTCAGAAAACAGCCTCTCCACTTTTACAAGGTAGTGATAAGGTTTGCGTAAATTCTACCCTCCCAGACCTCACTGGTGAAATTTCACTGAGAATATTATTATTGTTGTATAGTCTAATAATATTAGTGAATTGAGGTCTATATATAATCTCTATTCTCCGATTAGTCAATAATTGGAACTATCAACATTTTGTGGATTTTATTTAGACTTTGTGGATAAAGATTGGACTATACATGTATAGTGGTAATCCTTAATTATTTTGTATACATAAAATTTATGAAAAACTATAAAGTGGTAGCAACTATCAGACAACAGTAATGTTTTAAAGTTTGTGCTAATATATAGTTTAATAGAGCTTTAGAAAAGTGGAGATATGGTGTCTTCCATAGGTTAATTAACAATGTGCTGATAATGATTAGACAACTTGTCAGTATAAAATATTCGAAATATAAAGAAATAAAGAAAATGAAGAAATCTCAGGGAGTTTAATATTTATATATACAAAAAATTAATGTTAATGATACATAAATAATATAAATTTTTGCGGAAGAGTTTCTTTGATCTACTGGCTCTGACTCTATTGTTAATGTGTGTGTGGAAGGATATATCCCTTCCATGTCATCCGCCACAAATTTCTTTTTGGGAAAAATTATGGGGATACGCTCGCAGTAAATATATAATTGTAATTATAATTTAAGTTTTGTATAATTCACACGATTTATACAACATCGTGCGTAATTATATAAAAATTGTGGGCGAATCAAATTGTATAGTGAAATATACAAAAACTGAGAATTGTATAACGAATTATACAAATGTTGCAAGAATTATGTACGAAATATAAAAATGCGATACTAAAAAAGCCAATTGTATATTGAATTATACAAACATATACAAATATTGCATGGATGATACAAATATTATTATAACTATAGTTACAAAATACAATTATCCAAACTATAACTTTGGAACATAATAAAAAAATTTGCAATTATTTATAAAATATAATTTAACTAAGCTTTAAGGAATATTAAGGATCTTTCAAACCATGAAACATGGGATATTGTCAATTGTAACACCAGTAATCCAGGAAGATTGTGACGTTTAAGAGGGTTAATGAATTAAAAAATACAATATCTACAATATATTACTATTAATTTTTTGCAATATTAAAAAAGATTGGACAATCATAGTGCATAAGCCAATATTTTATATATAGAGGTCTTTGATAAGATTGATAATAAGTGACTGCAACACCAAACTATATTATATTGTTGATTTTCTTTACATAAACGTAACATCCACAAGAATACGCCACAATTATGTTGCCACTGCCACAAATATTAATAGTTCTAAATATTATAATGTATTATAAGTCAAGTCGTCAACTAACTCTTGCACTATTGATTAGTTTTCACATATCTTGATTAATTTTATAGGGATATTTGTTATCTCGAATTAGAAACTATATTCGTCAAGACTAAAACATATTAAACTAAAAAATTATTTATAATATTTTTTTCTCCAACTCTATCTTTATTACTTCCTCTGTTTCAAATTAATTGAATTTTTTAGATTTTTTTTATCGTTCAAAATAGTTGAATTGTTAAAAGTTCACAAAGAATGTTTGAAACTTTTTTCATATTTGTCCTTTCATTTATTGAAGTTTTATTTTTCTAGGAGATAAATTATACTATATATTTATGATTTCACAAAGGACAATAATAAAAAATATGGTGCAAATTTTGTTTTCGAATATTTAAGTAAAAACCAACTTATACACTTAATCAATGCCACTTGTTCCATTAATTAATATTTTATCAATGGGATCAAAATTCATTAATTTTGTGGTCCTACCAATATTACTTGTAGGAAAATATCATCTTGGATCATCGGAGGGACAATTTGCAAAAGGGTAGTTGACTTTAATCGCATTCGAAGGTTTCTAGTTAGATTTAACAATTACAATAATATAATTAGTGTAATTCTATAAGTTTGAGCCTACAGAGGATTACGTGTATGCAATCTTGTTCTTACTTTGTGAATATTGAAATACTATATTTTCAAATTTTAATAGACCTTCGACTCATAGATTCAAAACTTTTAAACCTATAAAATAGAGTATATATTGTGAAATTCTATATTCTTTTGTAATACTTTGTACATACATTATTCAACTAGACAATTATATATTTCAAGCTGAATGGGATAAACTAATGTGTGCAGACAGCTCTTGAGCCTTTCATCAAGATATGTAAATCTGCATATTCTAGTCTCCTTGAACTCACAAATGTAGCTTAAATTAGAATTGGGATATTGATATACGCTAATATATACAACCCTAAACATTTTTTAGGAATTTTTGCGTATAGCCACTCAAAATATCTTAATTATGTTTCATGGCTATAGATTGGGTGATTACATTTCGTAAATATAATTATAGCAGTGTTTGTATAATTCGCGCAATATTTGTATATATTTGTATAATTCGCTATACAATTCACAGTTTGTGTTTAACATTTGTATATTTCGCTATGCAATCTGTGCAAAACATTTGTATAATTCCTTATACCATTTATAGTGTTCGTATATTTCGCTATATAATTTGATTTAGGCTAAGTTTTGTATAATCGCACACAACGTTTTGTATAAATCACACGAATTATACAAAACTCAAACTATAATTACAGCTAGACGTTTGTCACGAGCCATATTTAGTTCAAACTATAGCTAGATTAGCTAATTAACTAGTATATGTTTGCTTATCCACATAATTTTTCTTCGAAAAACTTACATAGATATACTAGGTTAAGAAAATATATTTATCATTTTAGCAATAAAAGATTATTTCCACTAAACAGTTATAATATATTTATAGTGAATCCATGATACACTTTTAATGCAAGTGCAGATTTATTATAGTATTATTATATATTGCTATAAATAGTAATAAATAAAAAATACCGCTAAAATCAGTAATTATTTATTAAAACGGATCTACTTAAGTAATTTTCCCTTTTTCTCTTTGTTTTTTTTGGGACTAGCTGGATTTTAGGGCCCATTAAAGCAAGGAATAGTCTAAGAAGATTGCAACATAACAGGCCCAATACTTCCAATGAGCCCAACGAAATTTCTAAGACTGGAACCTTCCGTCATCCTCCTCCCTAATTTCATTTATTTCGAGTGCAAAAATCAAACTCAACCTGTCCAATTCGTTTAAGATAATCCACCTATTTATTATGCCAACCCGTCCAATTCGGTTAAAATAACACGTTCATTTATTAGGTCAATCCATTTTAACTCATTAAAAATTGAGTTGATATGTCATCCAAATTGATTCGTGCGGAATCTTGTCAAGATATTTTTAAGTTTTTTTATTTGATATATTATATAGAACTATAATTAAGAAAATTATTAGGTATAAAAATATTTTAAAAGAATAAATAAAAAACTTAAAACTTAGTAAAAATTAAATTAGATTGGATTTTGACCCGTCTTATGACTCATTACCCGAACACTAACTTCCTTCTTTTTCTTTTCTCAATTGTGCCCTAACCCGTTTTTATCCAAACAAGTTTGAATTCAATTGGATCTTGATCCGTTTCTTTTCTCGATCCATTATGACCCATCAAGATTTGACCTAACCCACCTAATGACCATCCTTGTTAACCAACTTAATTGTGATACTTGTTCAAAGAAAGGACAAGTTAAAAGAGTTTTAGTAAGAATTAGTTGAGTCTTTATAACAAAAAGAATGTTTAATAGTACTATTATTTTTATCTATTCCATAAATACATGATTATGTCAGTGAATAAGAATTTTTATCAGAAAAATTCAAATTATAAATTAAAAAAAAGAGTAAATAAGCGAAGAAGTCAAAAAAATTTAACATCTACGTATATAGACAAATCATTTTTAATCTTAAACAACATAATTTTAGACAAATATTTGCAAGTGAAGAAATTAAAATAAAATATTATGAGAAAATTGCAACGGGGCCATGTCAACTTTTGTTACGTATGACACAGAAATCATTTTTATGACACTGAGAGAGACGTATTACATGTGTCAATTTTTCACAAAATATAAATGATATCGATATTATAGTTCTCTTTGCTTGTCAGGACAATTGAATTAGAGCGAGTTAAAATAAAATATATTAAGTAATAAATTAATGCACATATAATTAGTATTTGATTAAGTTGAATTTGAAAGGGGTGAAATTGACTACTATATCAATAAATAAGTAAAGTATTGATTTATGATAATTTTTTTAAAAAAATTAATAAATTATATTTTTATGAATTAATTTTACCTAAAACGAAAGGTACAAAAACGTGAGGTGGCTTGGAAAAGGAAAGAAGAGATAGGCATCTTTATCTGTTCATTTAATCGTCAAAAAATGGATCAATGATATGCAGAATGAGTACCCTTTTGGCTGGGGCATTATAGAAGACGCATGTCAATGGAATATTAGTGAAGACAAATGTCAATTTTATTTGTCATGTGAAAATTTATTTTTAAATAATAAATAACTAAAAATGAATAAAGGAAGTGGAAGAATTAAAAGACAATATTAAAAAATTATCTGCTGATTTATATCCTTATTAATTACTTATCTTTCTTGAAAGACGTGTCACGTCTAGTTCACTTATATTAAAGATTTGATAATTGATTAGGAAGTAACGGATATACGTAAAAATTATGAGTGAATCCATAGATAAAATTGGAATAGATAAACATAGAGTTGGAAATTTCTTCTGCCCCAAAAAATTAAGCTGAGAAAAAGTTTGATCAGAGAATTCCTAACCAATAAAATATGCTTACATATATATCCTACATTTGCCATATATATTATTCTAAACCTTAATTACTATATGGTTTCTCTTGTAGGTTTAATAAAAATGGCGTTATTTTAATCCAATCTGATGAAAGTGATGTATGATAAATAAGACATTTAATAATGGTGAATACGTATGTATCATCATGGATTTGGTGTTGTTTAATTAGTCAAAAAAAGTGGCCTTGCTTCATTTTCCTAGCTAGCAAATGCTACATGATTCCATTAGATAGTTATATTGAAATATCTTTTTCATTGCTTCACTCCCTTTAATTAGGCATCAATTATATACTAAAATCAATTATATGCCATGGGAAAATGGTGATTCATGTTGAACGACGGAATGTCGCTGTATAATGATCATACTCTAATTCAATTTTAAAAAAGTAGTTAACAATTGTTTTAGGTTACAGATGGAAGATGAGAGTGAGGCATAACAAGTCATAGTTCACAATTGTTAAGTTATATTTCTTTTCTCGATATTTAAGAAAAAAGGGAAGAATTTTGAAACTTGTGGTCTAAAACAATTCTTAGATATTTGTGTGGTTGAGAATCATTTTATTAAGCGTAAAAGAAGAATTTCATAGTTAAATTATTTTCAATTAAAATGAGATGACATTTTCTTTTAGATAGACTAAAAAAGAAAGGATGTTACATAAAATGAGACAGAAAGAGTACTATCTTTTCGGAATAATATTCTTTGATGAACTAGTTATTTAGTACCTTTTATAGGAAGAAAGGTAAGAATAAGGCTACGGTAGTTTTTTTAGGTTGCTCATTCGGTATTCGGCGTCCGCACTGGAACTCGACTATTTCGGATTTGCACCACGTAAGGTCCATTTAGAAGAAAATACTTCTTACCAAGGATTTTTTCACACTCAGGGCTCTCGAATTCGAAATCTTTAATAAAGAGAGGAATCGCCTATTCACTGCACCATATTCTTTGGAGACAAAAGCTATGATAATTACTAAGTAATGGATCGATGAAATATTTTTTTTTCAATAATAAAGCTTTTGAAAAACAGACCTCCATATAGATGCTTCTTTGAAAATTTGAGTAGAATCAGACGAGTTGGAATGTGCTTTATATCTACGCTGAACTTGTTTGATTTTATTCTCTTTTATTACATAGAAATACTAATTTAATATTTGAGTCAGCTCAAAATTATTCTTTTTAACATCATATTGGCTAGCACAA
The DNA here is from genome assembly GCA_026153255.1 of Solanum medicagineum. NCBI lineage: Eukaryota > Viridiplantae > Streptophyta > Magnoliopsida > Solanales > Solanaceae > Solanum > Solanum medicagineum. The sequence goes on from JAPFFP010047937.1 coordinate 8,463, forward strand.
ACATTTTATTTGTGGTAAAAAAGCTCACAAGAAAATTGAGAGGATTCCTGTTAAAGTCATGATCGAATATAATATTATTTAATAATTAATTAGAAAGAATAAAATTATGTCATCATTATTAACTAATGTTGAGAGTAGTAGAAGCAGTTAGAAGTTGGTTATCTGTTAGTTAGACTTAAATGTAATTTGTGGCTAGTTAAGAAATTAGTTAGAAGGGTAAAAGAGTCATTTTACTCCTCCATTAGGATATATGTATATATATACTTGTACATGTACTCAGAGAGTAACTTTACTCTTTTAGAAATATAGAAAATGAGATTTCTTCTCCCCAAAGCTGAGCTCCCAATACTTTCTGTGAGTTCCTCTCTTGCATGGTGATTTTCCACAACTCCTTCTTGTAGTTGTGAGTGTTTTAACATGGTATCAAAGCGGGTTGACGATTTTGGGGGTGATTGTTCCGATTGAACAATTAGGTCAAAAATTCGAGCTGCGATCGAGCTGCGATCTGGAATTCAAGCTGAGTTTTGAGGTCGACAACAATGGCGGACGCCGGGAATAGTACTACTGAAAGGACTGGTGGAGTTGTTAGACCAAACACGGTCATAGATGCAAATCATCCATTGTATCTACAGGCCTGTGATACACCAGGTAGTTCCCTCATCTCTTCTCAACTAACTGGTCCAGAAAATTATGCCTTATGGAGTAGGTCTATGAGGATTGGGCTTGTAGGAAAAAGTAAAATGGGATTTGTCGACGGAAGGCATGCAAAGGAGAAGTTTGATGAGTCGCTTCATGATTTGTGGGAGAAAGTAAATGCAATAGTGCTCTCTTGGATTATGATTGCAGTGAGCAAAGAGTTAGTTAGTTGTGTGGCTTATGCATCTAATGCATATACAGTGTGGAATGACTTGAAAGAGAGATTCGATAAGGAGAATGGATCTAGAGTATTTCAGTTGCATAAGGAGATTGCAACGTTAACGCAGGGACATTGACCATATCAAGCTATTTCACCAAGTTAAAGGACTTGTGGGTGGAGTTTGATTCACTAGTGCCATGTCCTGGCTGTGAATGTGCAGGATCCAGAAGGTATTTTGAACATCAACAATACCAGTGATTGTTACAGTTCTTAACTGGCCTAAACGAGACATATTCACAAGCAAGGAGTCAGATTCTTATGATGGTACCAATTCCCAATATCAACAAAGCATATGCAATGTTGATATCTGAAGAAAGCCAGAGGAATTTAGGGAAAACAGCTGAAGATTCAAGTAATGGTATAGCACTGTTCAGCAATAAGATGAAGTTGAATCAACATAGTGCTGGTGGTTCCAAGAAAATACTGGTGGTTCTAATCATTTTACAAAAGGCTCTCAGGCTAATTTCGACAGAGGAGGATACAGAGGAAAGAACCCACATCTGTTCTGTGAGTTCTGCAAATGGAAAGGACATGTAATAGATGATTGCTATAGACTTCATGGTTGTCCAACAGACAACAAAATCAAGAAGAAAAACTACATCTCACCACAATACACTGCACATGCAGTCACAGGCTCAACTGGGCATAACTCCTTTCAGAGCAAACCAGTACAGGCAGAACAGGCACACAATTCAAACCAAGGAGGTGGAATGATGTTCACTCAG
>JAPFFP010047939.1:0-10101 GCA_026153255.1 Solanum medicagineum
CTGAAAAAGGCTTTTGTAAGGCCTAGTAAGTCACCTTGGGGTGTATAAGTGTTATTTGTGAAAAAGAAGGATGGTTCTCTTAGAATGTACATTGATTACCGGCAACTTAATAGAGTCACCATAAAGAACAAGTACCCTCAAACAAGGATTGATGATCTTCTCGATCAACTTCAAGGGACTAGTCACTTTCTAAGATTGATCTTCGGTCCAGGTATCACCAAGTGAAAGTGAGGGAGTGTGACATTCCCAAGATGACTTTGCGGACTGGTTGTGGGCACTTTGCGTTTGTTGTTATGTCTTTTGGGTTAACTAATGCACCGGCTATATATATGGATCTTATGAATAGGGTCTTTAAACCGTACCTCGACTTGGTTGTAGTGGTTTTTATTGATGATATCTTGATTTACTCCCATAGTGAGGAGGAGTATATGGATTACTTGAGAGTGGTATTGCAAATCTTGATAGAGGAGAGGTTCTATGCACAATATAAGAAATGTGGGTTTTCGTTGAAAGAGGTTGCTTTTCTAGGGCATGTGGTGCTGGGTGATGGCATTAAGGTGGATCTAAGAAAATGGAGGTGATTACAAATTGGCCGATACCTTTGACTCCATCGGACATTAGAAGTTTCTTGGGTTTGGCAGGTTATTACTAGAAGTTTATGAATGGTTTCTCTTCTACTGCTTCTCCTATGAGTAAATTGACACAATAGAAGGCAAAATTTGTGTGGACCGATGAGTGTGAAAAGAGTTTCCAAACTTTGAAAGATAAGCTTGTCTCCGCTCCTATGTTGGCTCTACCAGAAGGGCTGGAAGGATTTGTTATACATTGTGATGTCTCAAGAATTGGTTTGGGTGTGTTTCATTACAAGGTGGTAAGGTGATATTATATGCCTCTAGACAACTTAAGGTGCATGAGAAGAATTATCCCACCCATGATCTTGAAATGCGGCCGTGGTATCTTCTTTGAAAATTTGGCTCACTACTTGTATAGGGTTCATGTTGAGTTTACCGACCAGAAGAGTCTCTACTATGTGTTCACCCAAAAAGATTTTAACTTGAGACAAAGAAGGTGGTTAGTGCTCTTTAAATATTATGATATGAGTGTGCATTATCAATCCAACAAAGTTAATGTTGTGGCTGATACTCTAAGTAGGGTGTCTATGGGTAGTCTAGCTCATGTTGATGATGGTGGCAAAGAGGTGGCTATAGAGGTCCACTGGTTGGCTAGATTGGGGGTTAGTTTGGATGAAGTTGATAAGGCAGGTATAGTGATTGTTGATGGTTCTAAGTCTTCTTTGATTGAGGAGGTAAAGGCATGACAAGATCTTGACCTCGACTTGCTAGAGTTGAAGGCCTTGGTGAGAGATGGTAAGGTGGAGGTTTTATCCCAAGGGGGAGATGGTGCCCTTAGGTACCAAGGTAGATTGTTTGTGCCAAATGTGGATGATTTGAAAGAATTGATATTGAAGAAAGCCCATAAATTCATCCTATTCCATTCACCCCGCTTCTACAAAGATGTATAGAGACTTGAGGGAAGTGTATTGGTGGGATGGTATGAAAAGAGACATTACCAAGTTCATATTCGGATATCACAATCGCCAACAAGTGAAAGCCGAACATCGAAGTTCGGGTGGACTAGCCCAAGATATAGAGATCCTACTTGGAAGTGGTAGGAAATCAACATGGATTTTGGTGGTTGGGTTGCCTAAGACTAGGAAACATTTTGACTCTATTTGGATTGTTATGGATAGAAATACAAAGTCGGCTCACTTGTTACTAGTAAAAACTACTTATGGTGCCAAAGATTATGACAAATTGTACATTCATGAGTTGGTTAGATTGCATAGGATGCCCTTATCTATCATTTCGGATCATTGTACTCAATTTACTTCTCACTTTTGGAGGTCTTTCCAAAGAGGTCTTGCCACCAAGGTTAAGCTTAGCCCGACCTTTCACCCTTAAATGGATGGTCAAGCCGAGAGGACTATCCAAACTCTTTAGGATACGCTTAAAGCTTGTTTTTTGGATTTTACGGGTAGTTTGGATGAACATCTTCCACTCATTGAATTTGCTTACAACAATAGCTACCACTCAAGCATTGGTATGGCTCCTTTTGAAGCTCTTTATGGTATGTGTTGTAGGTCCCCAGCTGGGTGGTTTGAAGTGGGGGAAATGACTTTTCTAGGTTCCGATTTGGTCATGAAGGCCTTTGAGAAGGTGAGGTTGATTAAGGAGAGATTGAAAACTGCGCAAAGTAGACAAGAGTCCTATTCCAATGTGAGAAGAAGAGATCTTGAGTTTTAGGTTGGTGATTGGGTCTATTTGAAAGTCTTACCCATAAAGGGTGTGGTCAAGTTTGGCAAAAAGGGGAAGTTAAGCCTAAGGTTTATGGGTCCTTATAAAGTTTTGAGGAGAGTGGGCAAGGTTGCACAAGAGTTGGATTTGCCTATGGAGATGGACATGGTTCATCCGGTTTTCCATGTGTCTATGTTGAGAAAGTGTGTGGGTGATCCAAGTGCCATAGTGCCCTTGGATATTGTGGGTGTTGTAGAAGATAATTTGACTTATGAGGAGGTACCTTGGAGATTTTTGATAGACAAGTGAAGAGGTTGAGAAACAAAGATGTAACTTCAGTCATGGTTCTTTGGAGGAATCAACAAGTTGAGAGTGCCACATTGGAAGCTGAGGCAGACATGAGAAAGCGGTACCCATATCTCTTCCACTGTCCTAAAGCCGAAGGTGCTAATTTAAGTGTCACGCCCAAAAGTCCTATTAAGGTGGACTGACACCCCTTGCCAATAAGGCTGGAGAGAACAAACATATAACCATACACTTTCTATGAACATTATAAGGGGTTTCCATATTCAGCATGCATTCAAGAAAGTAAACAATAATAACAAGCCAAAAGGAAATGCATATGACTAGGCCATTGTAGCCACGATGTCTAAAATACAAGACATGACCACACTTTAATTTACATAGTCTACAAAGTCTCTAGATAAGGAACAATATCTGATAAGGGTCAAGACAAGCCCTGCCTCATGAATAACTATACAATGCAAAAATATAAGCTTCTAGACACACAAAGCTCCTAAGCAACCTAGAGCTTGGTAACAATAGCTGGACATCCTATACTCCTACTAGGGAGAGCTACTAGCACCTGTACCTGCAACATGAAATATAGGTCCCCCGTAAGGGACATCACTAAAAGATAATGTATTGAATATGTAAGGCAAGAAGCACTGTATATGAAATAAGAACCCAAATGTTGTCATACAATGGTGTAAGGATAAGAGACCACCTTTAGTCATATTGTGGAATCATGTACTTTATGTCTTTTTTACTATTTTACCTTTCTTCACTATATAATCTGTGCACAACATGTAATATAAATGGCTAGCTGATCAGTGGTAAATACTGAGATCGCCCATGCTAGGCTTTCCTTTCACCCCTGGGATACCCCTCGTAATATGGGATCAACCCATGCTAGGTGATTCTTGCACCCTTGGGATACCACCTATCAATAAGCAACATACTTTATCTTTTATTGACCTTTGAGATGATTCCTTTGGTGGTCGAAATATTGGAGATGTAGGACCATATATATAGCATGTGACACATAAATAATCATGCAAGACAATACCAGAATGAAAAGAGTAGGTTACACAGATAATGAGATACGTAGGAGGTGAAACAACTCATGAACTTTATTTAACAAAAGGGAACTCTCTAGGTATCAAAGTATGTAAGTAGATTTGCAAATGACTATGTATGGAAGCATATGAACATGTGAAAGAGTGGAGACAAAGTTACTAGCTATGCTGGATTTAGTGAGTGCTTTCATGTGCCAAGGAAGAATCTAGATTCCATGCCAAGTAATACGAAATCGAGTAGCCTTACATACCTTGTAGTACGACCTCATTATTACCTCGAAGTAACATCCATTTACCTGAAATACTTTTCTACAATAGAGTAGGTGATAAAACTAGTATTAGAAGCTAATAAATACATCTTGAAGCCCAATCTCATAAAAAACAAATTGCATGGGCAGCAAGCGTTTAACTATCAACCCAAAAGTATTCTTTCAACATTTCCACCTCTAATTGTACTTTCTAATACATATTCTCATATAAATATCATGTTTAGCTTTTTTTACTACCACAGTCTCACAACAGCCCATAAAGCAGCACATATAACAATTATACACAACAAACAAGTAGGCGGCATAACATTATGTCCCTTCGCTACATTTCGACGTCAACAATTCCAAACTTGTACCAACTTCAACCAAACTGTTCCCCTCATATTTATGCATAAAAACAGTCCTAAAACAGCCCAAAAATAGTTTGTAAAATAGGTGGAGGACGTGAGACCATAGTCCTCAATCAATCAGCCCATAATTTCTACGAATAACACACTTAGATAACATACTAAAACTCGATTGTTTACGTAGAACAAAATAGTGCAGTGACCATTCTACATCATTATAGAACTAAAACTCATTAAGAATAGAAACCTCCCTTCATAATCATGCCAACCAAGAAAAGAATAGCTCACAAATAAACAAGAAAAGTGTACAACAATCTTTGGAACATATGATGTCCAAAATTTTAGCACAAGTATAACCAGCCTAGTCTCTTGGCTTTCATAAAGAAACCATACTAAATATACAAGTATCTTTATTTAACTTTACCAAGTACGGATTCTCCAAGAACCCTAAAAGTTTCCTTGCGGCTGCTTTGTAAAGCTAAGAAAGAGTAGAGAGAAAACTTTGTGAAAGTTGATTTGTTTTTTTAAGTTGAAATGGCTTAAAGGTGCTGCTTGTAAGCCCTTTTACAGGATTACTTTTGCCGACTTTCTTTTACATTTTAAGACTTATTTTTTCAGGTTGATAATGTACCATTTTTCCCCTTTCACTTGGGCCTTATTGGATTGCAAATTGATGGGCCTTGTCTGCCCATTTTTCTCTTTTCTGCCCAAATCATCAAGTGAATTGTGAATGTACTTGGGCCCTTCTTATTATTCATCTTGGGCTTCAAATGTTGTTCATTTATGATGCTCAAACACGAGCTAAAATTACACACTTAACACGGACTTTATTCATTATCGAACTTGGACAGATTTGGTGTCAGGCCTCGTCTCCGTCTAGCTAGCAAATTTAAGCTAAGCACATAGGTGACTCACCTACTAGCTTCCTAAGTCCTACAAGCACCTCGCTTCATTTAAGACCCAAATTTCTTCAATTTGACTTAAAACTTATATACACTCACTTGTCTTAAACGTTAGACGTACGCATAGTCTTCTAATCTGAAACTCAAGAACTTTTAAAAATGGCCGCTAATTTAGCCAAGCCACATCATGTTACATTTCAATAGAACTCATACATGTAAGATGTGGGCTGTTACATCAAGTCCCCTATGTGATTTCAAGTTTTAAGTTTCAGCCCTTATGTCATTTTGCATGCATTCATGTTTGTGTTGACAAGTTTATAGTGATTTCTTTTTTACACTCATTTTGAGATTTTTGAGAATGATGTTTAAATGCATTTGTTGCATTCATGTCAGGCTGAAATCTTCATGATTACTTCTTTTATGTACGTTTCTTGACATTCAGGGACGAATGCTACCAAGGGGGAGCTATTGAAAAGCCCCAAAAATGCCCCAAAAATGTGCTTTGAAAATGCTCATAATTGTAATTTCCACATATCTCAGAATTTGTGCGCGATATCAAAAATCTAACTTCATATTCTTAATTTTTAGGGTGCAAATTTGAGAGGAAATTGGGTATAAACCCAATTTTAGAGGAATCGTAGTGAAAACTAACTTATGCAAAAAATTTGATTTTCAGTAGCCATCCGTGCCCTGGCGCGATGCGATAGGGGCGTGGATTAGTATTGGAGTTTCCTGTGCGATGGGCCTGCATTGCGGACCTGAAGTGGACCAGTGTATTATTTTTCTTGGTTTTTCTTTTCAGCCCAAGGGCCTAGGGGTCTTTAAACTCATTTAGCCATTTTTCAACTCTATATCACTCGAAACCCTCCCAAAAATCTCTCCAAGACTTAGCCATATATTTCATCCAAATTCAGGTATGTCAAGCTTAATTCTAGATCTCAAGAACTCTATTCAAGCTCCAAGTCCCCTTCATGTTTACTTCAAGGAATCCCCAAATTTACGTATGTAGGTTTTATCCATTGGGTCCTTTCACCCATGGAGCCCAATCTTCCTATTTTATGGAAAATGCATGTTGTCAAGTTGTATTATCTATGAGTATCATTTATTATGGATTATAAGCATGAAATATGTTGGGTTTTTAGGAAATGTTGATTAAATATGCATGTTTGTCTATCTCAAGCTTATACTATGAGTTAGTTTTGTCTATTGAGACTATGTATGTTTTGAGCTATGAAACTATAATCTATTATGAGATGTGATGATGGATTTCAAGGTATCATACATGAGGGTTTTGCAATACGTTGGTGGGTTGGTTTGCATTGAGTTTTCTCACATGATTTCACTCTTGAATTGCATGATTTTGAATAAACCAAGTGTTCTATAAAATATCAAGTCAAGAATCCTTAAGTTAATTACATGTTTTACAAGTGACTTCATGATGAATATGGGCTATCAAGTATGTTATGAATTCATGAAATTATCTATGATTATGCAAGTATGAAGTTAAGCCCTATTTCCAAGATTTTACCTCTTGCAAGCCATTCATGTTAAAGTAAGAGTTCATGTATGATTATGATTTATTCTCATGTTTCAATTTAGGCTCACCATTAGAGGTCAAGTATGTTTAAGAGCTGCTCATGTTATAATTCTATGTTCATTAGAAGTTACATAGGATACGATTATTTAAGGTATTCCATGGGATTAACCTTAGCACGGATGGATTGGATGTCAATGTGGACTATCTTCAAGTGTCCATACTCCTTTCCTTAAACTATGTGCCAACATAGGATTATGTTATACCCTTGCTATACTAGTAGATCCATTTAGTGCATTTTATCATGAAATCTTCCCCGAAATAGGATGGGTTACCGTGAGGGGGTTACATCTCTGAAATGGGACGGGCTCCCATAAGGTGAAGTATGATTTACCTTGGCAAGTAGACTATCTCTTTAGCGATGAGGGATAATCATCGAGATTCTGAGTTGTAGCTCGCTTGGTCTTGTTCTTTGTCAGTTGAGGTCTCTTCCCACACATGTATTATTTTCTATGCAAGTTGAATGATTTACAAGCATGTTTTACTTCAAGCGTCGATCATGCATGCCATACTGAGATTATGCTTATCTATGCTTATTACTACGCATTTTGACTATATTGACTTATGTCTTGTTGTATTGAATCCTACATACTTAGTACATACAAATGTACTAACGCATACTTTCGGCCTACATGATATCACCATGTAGGGACCGGAGCTCCTCTTGATCATACACAACGTGGCTAGTGAGATTATTCAAAGATAAGCTTGGTGATTCCTCAAGTTCGAGGATACTATCTACTTTTTCTTGCTATTTGTAAGACTTCTCGATATTGGACATTTGACATTATGAGGGTGAACTCGAAGAGTGTCTTAGCTCCCGCTCCATTCTACGTTTAGAGGTGTTGTTAGAATATTATGATATATTTATGGTATAAGCTTGGTTGTTTATGTTTTTATGATTATCAAAGACTCCCATAGTCTTGCTTCCCTTTTATATTATCTCTTGTTGTTGTTTACTTTGCTTCCGCGACCAAGGATGTATGATTGATATGCTAAGAGGCTTGCTTAGCATCCTTTGGATTCCCATTCACCATGTTACGTCTACGCCCTAGGCTTGGGTTGTGACACTTTAAACCCTACCTTCACTTGTTTGTGATTGTTTTTATTGATGATATCTTGATTTATTCCCATAGTGAGGAGGAGCATGTGGATCACTTGAGGGTGGTGTTAAAAATCTTGAGGGAGGAGAGGTGGTACGCAAAATATGAGAAATGTGAGTTTTGCTTGAAAAAGGTTGCTTTTCTAGCGCATGTGTTGTCGGGTGATGGCATTAAGGTGGATCCTAAGAAAACAGATGTGATTACAAATTGGCCTAGACCTTTGACTCAATCAGACATTAGAAGTTTCTTAAGTTTGGCAGGTTATAACTGGAGGTTTGTAAATAGTTTCTCTTCTATTGCTTCTCCTATGACTAATATGACATAAAAGAAGGCAAAATTTGTGTGGAACTATGAATGTGAGAAGAGTTTCCATTGAGAGATAAGCTTGTCTCCGCTCCTATCTTGGCTCTACCAGAAGGGTTGGAAGGATTTGTTGTGTATTGTGATGCCTCAAGAATTGGATTGGGTGTGTTTTGAGGCAAAGTGGTACGGTGATAGCATTTACCTCTAGACAACTTAAGGTGCATGAGAATAATTATCCCACTCATGATCTTGAATCGACAGCCATGGTATTTGCTCTGAAAATTTGGCGTCAGTACTTGTAAGGGGTTCATGTTGATGTGTTCACTGACCATAAGAGTCTCCAATATATTTTCACCCAAAAAGATCTTAACTTGAGACAGAGAAGGTGGTTAGAGCTGCTTAAAGATTATGATATGAGTGTGCATTATCACCTCGATAAAGCTAATGTTATGGCTGATGCTTTATGTAGGGTGTCTATAGGTAGTCTAGCTCATTTTGATGATGGTGGAAAAGAGGTGGCTAGAGAGTTTCACCGGTTGGCTAGATTGGGGGTTAGGTTTGATGAAGTTGATAATGGGGGTGTAGTAGTTGTTGATGGTTCTAAATCTTCTTTAATTGAGGAGGTAAAGGCAAAACAAGATCTTTTACCCCGCCTTGCTAGAGTTGAAGGCCTTGGTGTGAGATGGTAGAGTGAAGGTTTTCTCCCAAGGGAGAGATGGTGCCCTTAGGTAGGCAGATTATGTGTGCCAAATGTAGATGATTTGAAAGAATTGATCTTGAAAGAGGCCCATAATTCATCCTATTCCATTCACCCCAGTTCTACAAAGATGTATAGAGACCTAAGGGAAGTGTATTAGTGGGGTGGTATGAAGACAGACTTTGGCAAGTTCATATCGGATGTCACAATTGCCAGCAAGTGAAAGCCAAACATCAAAGGCCGGGTGGCCTAGCCCAACATATAGAAATTCCTACTTGGAAGTGGGAAGAGATCAACATGGATTTTGTGGTTGGGTTGCTTAAGACTAGGAAATATTTTGACTGTATTTTGGGTTGTTGTGGATAGAATAACAAAGTTGGCTCACTTCCTACCAGTCAAAACTACTTATGGTGCCGACGATTATGCCAAGTTGTACATCCATGAGTTGGTTAAATTGCATGGAGTGCCTTCGTCTATCATTTTGGATATGGTGCTCAATTCACCTCTCACTTTTGGAGGTCTTTCCAAAGAGGTCTTGGTACCAAGGTTAAGCTTAGCACGACCTTTCATACTGAAACGAATGGTCAAGCCGAGAGGGCTATCCAAAATCTTGAGTATATGCTTATACCTTGTGTTTTAGTGTTTAAGGGTAGTTGGGATTAACATCTTCCATTCATTGAGTTTGCTTACAATAATAGCTACCACTCAAGCATTAGTATGGCTTCCTTCGAACCTCTTTAGGGTAGGCGTTGTAGATCCCCAGTTGGGTGGTTTTAAGTGGGGGAAATGGCTTCTCTAGGTCCAAATTTTGTCATGGAGGCCTTGGAGAAGGTGAGGTTGATTAGGCTGAGATTGAAAGAGTCCAAACTAGACAAAAGTCTTATTCCGATATGAGGGGAATAGATCTTGAGTTTAAGGTTGGTGATTGAGTTTACTTGAAAGACTCACCCACGAAGGGTGTGGTCCTATTTTGCAAGAAGAGGAAGTTAAGCTCAAGGTTTATGGGTCATTATCAAGGTTCGAGGAGAGTGGGTAAGGTTGCATATGAGTTGGAGTTTCCTATGGAGATGGACATGGTTCATCCAGTCTTCCATGTGTCCATATTGAGATAGTGTGTGGGTGACCCAAGTGGCATAGTGCCCTTGGATGTTCTACGAGATAAATTGACCTATGAGGACATCCCGGTGGAGATTTTGGATAGACAAGTGAAGAGGTTGAGAAAGAAAGATGTAGC
>JAPFFP010047940.1:0-10100 GCA_026153255.1 Solanum medicagineum
CTAGGGCCTAGACGTGAGGCAAGCCTCTTAACATATCATTACACATCCTTGGTCGCGAAAGCAAGAAAATAACATAAAAGATTAGAAATAAGGGAAAATGGACTAAGGGGAAACTTTTATATCATAAACATCAAGAAACAAGAGAGTCAACGCTCATAGCATAGATACGTAACATGTCCAACAAAACCTCTACTTCATAGATAATAGCGGGGACCAAGACAAGCATCCGGGCTTACCCTCATAGTCAAAGTAGACAATAAAGAAAGAGAGTAGTGATACATAGAGTAGGAATATAGGCCAATGTCCCTGGAATGGAGGATTCACCAACTAGCTTGAAAGATATTGTACTAGCCACGTGGAGAAGGAGGATGATCAATCGGTGCTCTAGTTCCTACATGGTGATATCATGTAGGCATAGAGTATGAGTTAGTACGTTTGAATGTATTAAGTATGTTGGATGCAATGCAACAAGAGATAAGCATCATAGTCAAAATGTATAGAGATAAGCAATAGATAACATAGTAACAATATGGCATGTATGATCAATGCTCAAGTAAAACATGCTTACATAGAACATAATACATGTGTAATAAGAGACCATTATCATATTGGTGGATCATCACACCCTACAACACTTGGTGATTGAGGTACCAACCCTATCAATTGGTTGGTGGATCGTCTCACCCTACCATCCTTGGTGACCGAGGTATGAACCCCCCAACGTAGTTATTAAGGTACAACCCCCTGACATGGTTGGTGGATCGTCTCACCCTACCACCCTTGGTGACCGAGGTACAAACCCCCGGACATAGTTATCAAGGTACAAAGCCCTCGACATGTTTACCCGCTGTGCAACCCTCGAGTAGGGCATGGTCATATTCTAACACAATATAGGAGAAAATCATATATATACGTTTATTTCATCATCATATAGTCATTCAACTCATAAGACATGCATTGGGCCTTCAATTCCTCAAGAAACCATAACCGAATATTTTATCAAACACTTGGTGGGTGTGTAGTGCTAGTGTAAAACCATGAAATTTATGGATGAAATCATGCAAGGAAATATAATATAAAACCATCAATCAATACTTAGTAACACCCTCAAGCAACATACATCAAAACACTTCATCCAATCTCATAATAGATCTTAGATTCATAGCTCAAAACATAGTAAAACAGTCACAATTTCATGAAGCTCTAACATAGTTCATAGTCAAGTTCATACTAGAAAACCCATATGTAAAATCAACTTAGAAACATGTACTTTAGGTAAAAAAGAAGAAGTTTGGGCACCATGGGTGAAAGAACCCAATGGTTGAAACCCTCATACCTTGACTTTGGAGAATCCTTGAAGAAGATTGGAAATGGAGACTTAAAGCTTGAATGAGAACCTTAAGATCCTGATGATTTTTGGGACTTGAAATTAGGAGTGAAATATTTGTCTAAGTGTTTGAATGAGTATTGGGGAATATCTTGGATGATATGAAGGTAAAATATGGCTAAGTATAGGTATTTTCATGCATGGGAACACTTAGGCCCAAGACCTGAAAGCCTTAGACCGAGATAAAAATCACTGGCAATAGAATACACAATTCCGTGTCTGGTCCAAGATGCAGACCTGTCACGGAAGCAAACTTAACACATGTCCGTGACAACTGCACGTCGCGGCACTGTCGCGGATCGATTTTGGATAAAGAAAATTATGAAAATTAAAATTGCTAATTGTTTGCTCTTAAAAAAGGGATAGACCCATTCCCCATTCAATTTGACCCCCTGATCAAGAATATTAAGTCAGATTTTTTATATCGCGCATGGAGTTTGAGATATATGGAAATTACAATTTCGGGCACTTCCGAGGCATATTTTTGGGCACTTTCTGAGGTTGTTTCAATATCTCCCCCTTCGGAACATTCGTCCTCGAATGTCCAAGAAACGTATATGAGAGATGTAAACATGACAATTTCAGTCTACATAGGGATGCAACAATGAACTTAAATATCATTTCAAAAATCTCTTCGTAAGTGTAAAATCATCGTGAACTTTTCAATTTAAACATGAATGTATGCAACGACATGAGGACTTAACTTAAGACTTGAGATCATATAGAGGACTTAGATTAATACCGTAGGCTTAAGTGGAGTGGAAAAGTTAAGGATATTGCTTTTGCGTGTCGCTTTCGGCCTCGCAAGTAGCACTTTCAACTTGCTGATTCCTCTAAAGGACCTTAAAGGAAGTCACATCCTTGTTCCTCAACCTCTTCACTTGTCTATCCAAAATCTGAATCGGAACCTCTTCATAGGTCAAATTGTTTCCAACAACATCCAAAACATCAAGTGGCACAATAACATTAGGGTCTCCCACACATTTCCTCAACATGGATACATGAAAGACCGGATGCACCAAATCCATCTCACTAGGCAATTCAAATCATAAGCTAGCTTGCCAATTCTCCTCATTACCCTATAAGGACCCATGTATTTTGGGCTCAACTTACACTTCTTACCAAAATGAACCGCACCCTTCATGGGTGATACCTTTAAATAAACCCAATCATCAACTTTGAATTCAAGATCTCTTCTCCTCACATCGGCATAGGATTTTGGCAACTTTGGGCCGTCTTCAACCTTTCTCTAATCATTCTAAACTTCTCAAGAGCCTCCATAACCAGATCTGGTCCCAACAAATCCACCTATTTAACCTCAAACCCCCAAACCGGTGATCTATATTGTCTACCATAGAGAGCTTGAAAAGGAGCCATACCGACACTAGAATGATAGTTATTGTTATATGCAAACTCAATCAATAGAAGATGATCATCCCAACTACCATTAAGCTCCAATACACAAGCCCTAAGCATGTCCTCAAGAGTTTTGATAGTTCTTTCAGCTTGGCTATCCATTTGAGGGTGAAAGGCCGTACTAAGATTTACCTTGGTTCCAAGACCTCTTTGGAAGGACCTCCAAAAGTGTGAAGTGAATTGTGCACCACGATCCGATATAATGGACAAAGGAACCCCATGAAACCTCACCAAGTCATGAATGTACAACCTAGCATAATCATCAGCCCCGTATATAGTCTTAACCGTAACATCCTATTTCATCCCATAATCACTAATCGTAGAAAGTGAGCCAAGTTTGTCATCCTATCAACCACAACCCATATGGAATCAAAACCCTTTCTAGTCTTGGGCAACCCAACCATAACATCCATATTAATCTATTCCTATTTCCAAGTAGGAATCTCTATGTATTGGGTTAGGCCACCCGGCCTTTGACGTTTGGCTTGACTTGTTAGCAACTATGCTAACCAGAAACAAATTTGGCAATGTCCCTCTTCAAACCTCCCTACCAAAACACATCGCTCAAATCTCTATACATTTTGGTAGAACCGAGGTGAATGGAATAAGAAGAATTGTGGACCTCATCAAGGATCTTTTCTCTCAAGCCATCAACACAAGGTACACACAACCTACCTTGGTATCTAAGGGCACCATCTCCCCCTTGGGAGAAAACCTTCACCTTGCCCTCTTTCACCAAGGCCTTCAATTCTAACAAGGAGGAATCAAGATCTTGCTTTGCTTTTTCCTCATCAACCAATGAAGATTTAGAACCATCATCAACAACAACAACACCATTATCAACCACTTCCAACCTAACTCCCATTCTAGCCAATCGATGGACCTCCCTAGCCACCTATATGCCCCCACCATCAACATGAGCTAGGCTACACATAGATATCCTACTCAAAGCATCTGCCACAACATTATCCTTACCGGGATGATAATACACACTCATATTATAGTCCTTAAGAAGTTCTAGCCACCTTCTTTGTCTCAAGTTGAGATCTTTTTGGGTGAAGACATATTGGAGACTCTTATAACTGGTTAATACGTGAACATGCAACCATACAAATAATGATGCCAAATCTTCAAAGCAAATACCACGGCGGCTAATTCAAGGTCATGAGTAGGATAATTCTTTTCATGCACTTTGAGTTGTCTAGAAGCATAGGCTAACACCTTACCATTTTGCATTAGGACACAACCCAAACCAACCCTAGAATCATCACAATGTGTAACAAAACTCTCTAGCCTATCCGATAATGACAATATAGGAGCAGACACAAGCTTATCTTTTAATGTTTGGAAGCTCCTTTCACACTCATCGGTCCACACAAACTTAGCCTTCTTTTGAGTTCATTTTGTCATGGGAGAAGTAATAGAACAGAACCCATTCACAAATCTTCGGTAGTAACCCGCTAAGCCCAAGAAGCTCCTAATATCCGACGGGGTCAATGGTCTAGGCCAATTTCTAATCACATCCGTCTTCTTAGGTTCCACCTTAATACCATCTCCCGACACCACATGACCTAGGAAGGAAACTTCTTTCAACCAAAATTCACACTTCTCACATTTAGTATACAAATTCTCTTCCCTCAACCTTTGTAGTACCACCTTCAAATGACCCATATGCTCCTCCTCACTATGAGAATAGATCAAAATATCATCAATGAAGACCACAATAATCGAATCAAGGTAGGGTTTGAAGACCCTATTCATAAGATCCATGAAGATAGTCAGTGCATTGGTCAACCCAAATGACATCATAACAAACTCATAATGCCCATACTTAGTCCAGAAGGCCATCTTGGGAATGTCACAGTCCCTCACCTTCACTTGATGATACCCGGTCCGAAGATCAATCTTAGAGAAGTGGCTAGCCCCTTGCAATTGGTCAAATAAGTAATCAATTCTTGGAAGGGAATATTTATTCTCGATGGTGACCTTATTGTGTTACCGGTAGTCAATACATATCCTAAGGGACCCATCCTTCTTTTCACAAACAGCACTGGTGCACCCCAAGATGATTGGCTAGGTCCAATAAAATCCTTCTCCAACAAATCCTTCAATTGTTCCTTCAACTCCTTTAACTCCACCTCGGCCATACAGTAAGGGGGAATAGAAATGGGTTATGTATCGGGGAGGAGGTCTATACCAAAATTTATTTCCCTTTCAGGAGGAACACCGGGAAGGTCATATAGAAAGACATCAACAAACTTATTTACAACTGGAACTGACCCTATGGGAAGGACTTTGGACTCCACATCCCAAACCCTCACAAGATGATAAAGACACCCCTTAGAGATCAACTTACGGGCTTTAATGCAAGAGATGAACCTAGCCTTGACCACCACATCATGACTCTCCTACTCAAGGACTAGTTCATTTGGGAATTGAAATTTGATCCTACGGATTCTTCAATCAATAGATTCATAGTATGCATGCAACCAATCCACCCCAAGAATGACATCAAAATCAACCATATCCAACTCAACAAGATCACAAGGCAATATTTTATGCACGAAGCAAATGGGACAATTTCTATAGACCTTTCTAGCAACAATAGATGCACCAATAAAAGCAGACACTTCATAAGACTCACACAACAATTTGGGCTCAACGTGAAACTCTTTTGGCAATAAGAGGAGTAAGAAAAGAAAGAGTGGCACCCGGGTCTATCAACGTATACACATCCAAATCAAAGACTTTTAACATACCGGTAACAACATCCGGAACCTAATCAACCCCTTGTGTCCCATGTAGAGCATAAAACCAATTGTGCCTCGAGGCACCAGCTTGTTGACCACCTCTACCCAAAGGAATTTCAGGCACCCTGGCCTTGAGGACGAACATCCTTACCCTTATTGTGATCACGAGGTCAATCAACCTTTTTGTGACCTACTTCCCCACAACTATAACATGTATTAGTGTCTCTCAAGCATGGGCCCCTATGAACCTTACCACATCTTGGACACACATCATTATGGAACACAACACCAACACCTTGGGCCCTTGGAAAGTCATTAGCAAACCCCTTATTAGAAGCATGTGAAGACCCTTGGTCTTGGTGAAATCGACCACCCTTGCGACCTCGGAACTTTCCATCAAAATGGTCCCTCTTGGAATAATTACCCCTTCTCTTCCTCAATTTCTCCTCCTCCATTTGTTTGACATAAGTCATCAAACGGGGCATCTCCATGTCACTAATCAACATAGCATATCGGCATTCTTCACTCACCATGTCGGACACACCCATCACGAACTTGTTCATTCTAGACCTTGAGTCAGCAACCAAGTGTGGAGTATATTTTGAAAGTTGGTTGAACTTGAGGGAATACTCCCTCACACTCATACAGCCTTATCTCAAATTCATAAATTCCTCCAATTTGGCTTCCCTAAGCTCAAGAAAAACCAATTAAGAAAGGTCGCCTTGAACTCCTCCCAAAGAACCACATTGTTGACTCCCTTCTCCTCCTTTTATTGATTGTACCATATTTGTGCCACTCCTTTATGTTGGTAGGCCGCCAACTCTACCTTATCTTCCGACCTCGCACCCATGACAGTCAATACCTTGTAGACCTCTTCAATGAACTCTTGAGGGTCCTCATCTACCTTAGACCCATAGAATTTCAGGGGATTTGGATTTTTTCTTATAGTGGAAATACCATAAAGCGCGATCCAAGATCCATGATCTGAAAACAAAAATCAGAATAATCTTCATGAAGTCTCTCACCCGAGATGCCGGTGTAGGAGCATGAAGGGCTTGGGCCCCTTGGTTGGCTTGGTTAGCCACAACTTGTGTAAGCAAGGTGAGAGCATCCCCAAGCTCTCCATGAGCCAGTTGCTCCTCAGGTGTGCGAGCTCTTCTTCTTCTTGTGTTAGGCATGATCTAGCATAGCAAAGAACAATCGTTAGGGAGGAAAACCTTATTTTAGCTCTATAGCACGACTTAGAACATGAAGGAGGGAAACATTTCCTCAAACGTCTCATAGCCTCTTGCTCATAATTATGGTGCACAACAAACCCTTGAACAAGACTCTAATCGACGCGGTGTGTTGGACTCCGAGGATTTAATAACCTAGTACTCTGATACCAAGTTTTTCACGATCCAAGCCTACGGCCTAGACATGACATGGCGCATGGGCTACCCCGAAGGGACCTAAAGCAAGCCTCTTAACATATCATTACACATCCTTGGTCACGGAAGCAAGAAAATGACATAAAATATTAGAAACAAGGGCAAAGGGACTAAGGGGAAACTTTCATATCATAAACATCAAGAAACAGGAGAGTTAAGGCTCATAGCATAGATACATAACATGTCCAACAACACCTCTACTTCATAGATAATAGCGGGGACGAAGACAAGCAACCGGGCTCACCCTCATAGTCAAAGTAGATAATAAAGAAAGAGAGTATGATACATAACATAAGAACATAGGCCAATGTCCCCAGAATGTAGGACTCACCAACTAGCTTGAGTGATGTCGTACTGGCCACATGGAGGAGGAGGATAATCAATCGGTGCTCTTGTTCCTATATGGTGATATCATGTAGGCATAGAGTATGCATTAGTACGTTTGAATGTACTACGTATGTAGGATGCAATGCAACAAGATATAGGCATCATCGTCAAAATGTATAGAGATAAGCAATAAATAGTATAATAACAATATGACATGTATGATAAATGCTTAAGTAAAACATACTTACATAGAACATAATACATGTGTAAGAAGAGACCATTAGCATATTGGTGGATCGTCGCACCCTAGCACCCTTGGTAATTGAGGTGCCAACCCTATCAATTGGTTGGTGGATCGTCTCACCTAACCCTTGGTGACCGAAGTACAAACCCCTCGACGTGGTTATTAAGGTACAAACCCCCCGACATAGTTGGTGGATCATCTCACCCTACCACCCTTGGTGACCGAGGTACAAACCCCCAATGTGGTTATCAAGGTACAAAGCCCTCGACATGTTTACTCGGCGCGCAACCCTCGAGTAGGGCATGGTCACATTCCAGCACTATATAGGAGAAAAATCATATACATACATTCATTTCATCATCATATAGTCATTCAACTCATAAGATATGTATTGGGCCTTCAATTCCTCAAGAAACCATAACCGAGCATTTTATCAAACACTTGGTGGGTGTGAAGTGCTACTGTAAAACCATGCAATTTATGGATGCAATCATGCAAGGAATCTAATGTAAAACCATCAATCAATAATTGGTAACACCCTTAATCAATATACATCAAAACCCTTCATCAAATCTCACAATAGATCTTAAATTCATAGCTCAAAATATAGTAAAACAGTTGCAATTTCATGAAGCTTTAACATGCAAGGATCTAATGTAAAACCATCAATCAATAATTGGTAACACCCTTAAGCAATATACATCAAAACCCTTCATCAAATCTCACAATAGATCTTAAATGTATAGCTCAAAATATAGTAAAACAGTTGCAATTTCATGAAGCTTTAACATAGTTCATACTAGAAAATCCATATGTAAAATCAACTTGGAAATATGTATTTTAGGTTAAAAAAAAAAGAAGCTTGGGCACCATGGTGAAAGAACCTAATGGTTGAAACTAACATACCTTGACTATAGAGAATCCTTGAATAAGATTGGAAATGGAAACTTGAAGCTTGAATGAGAATCTTAATATCCGAATGATTTTTAGGACTTGAAATTAGGAGTGAAATATTTGTACAAGTGTTTGAATGAGTATTGGGGAATGTCTTGGATGATATGAAGGTAAAATAGGGCTAAGTATAGGTATTTTCACGCATGGGAAAACTTAGGCCCAAGACCCAAAAGCCTTGGAATGAGATAAAAACCACTGGCAACAAAATACATAGGTCTGCATTTGGTCGGTGAGCGAATCTGCCACGGAGGAAAAATTAACACATGTCCGCGATAGCTATGCGTTGCGGTACTACGGCGGATCGATTCGGGATAAGGAATATTACAAAAATTGAAATTTCTAATCGTTTGCTCTTAAATTGGGGTTAGACCCATTTCCCACTCAATTTGACCCCCTGATCAAGAATATGAAGTCGGATTTTCGATATCAAGCACGAATTTTGAGATGTATGGGAATTACGGTTTCGAGCACTTCTAAGGCACATTTTTGGGCTCTTTTTGGGGTCATTTCAGTAATGGCCTGCCAAACTAACGAAACTGCGAACCTCTGTCACTGTAATAGGCCTAGGCTAGCCACAGATGGGCTCGACCTTAGCTAGATCAACACTAATACCCTCGCTAGACACCACATGACCTAAGAAGGTCACAGACTCAAACCCGAACTCACATTTAGAGAATTTAGCTTAAAACTTGTGATCCCAGAGTGTCTGAAGCACAATACGAAGGTGCTAACATGTTTCTCTCAACTCAACGAATATACAAGAATATCATCAATAAAAACCACAACAAAGGAGTCCAAATACGACCGAAACACTCGAGTCATCAAGTCGATAAACATTGTAGGGGCATTAGTTAGCCCAAAAGGCATGAGCAAGAACTCATAATGCCCATAACGAGTCTTAGAGGTAGTCTTCTGAACATAATCTGCCTAGATCCTCAACTGATGGTACCCCGATCTCAAATCAACCTTAGAAGACACTGAGGCCCCCTGCAACTAGTCAAATAGATTATCAATGCGCGACAGAGGATAATAGTTCTTCACCGTCACCTTATTTAATTGCCAATAATCAATACACATCCGAAGAGTCCTTGTCACGACCCAAACTAGGGCCTAGATGTGACACGACGAATGGGGAACCCGAAGGAACCCCATGCAGGCCTCTTAGCATATCATATGCACATCCTTGGTCATGGAAGCATTTAAACAACAACAAGAGAGTGTAAATAGGGATAAAGGGACTAAGGGAATTCTTTGATAACATAAAGATATAGAGAGTAGAGCTTAAAACATACATACATCGTAATACTCCAACAACACCTCTAAACTTAGAATGGAGGGGGAGCCAACACACTTTCCAGGCTCACCCTCATAATGTCAAATATCAACATAAAGAAGTTTTAGAAATAGAAAGAGAAAGTAAATAGTGTCCTCGAACTTGAGGACTCACGAAGCTTATCTTCAAGATGTCTAACTAGCCACGTGGAGGAGGATAGTCAAATGGAGCTCCGATTCGTACATGGCAACATCATGTAGGCATAGAGTATGCGTTAGTACGTTTGAATGTACTAAGTATGTAGGATGCAATGCAACAA
>JAPFFP010047941.1:0-10100 GCA_026153255.1 Solanum medicagineum
CTAAGTTGACCAAACCATAATATGATTTATTCCCATAGCATTAGTACATGTAAAAATGTGGGGTGTTACAATAAACTCCACCAACTTAGCTTCCCTAAGCTCAAGAGGGAAAAATCGATTAAGGAAAGCCAATTTGAATTCCTCCTAAAGCACCACATTATCAATTCCCTTCTCACCCTTTGATTGATCATACCACATTTGGGATACCCCTTTGAGCTAGTACTCCGCCTTTTCATTCAGCCCTACACCTATGATATTCAAGATCTTGTAAACCTCATCAATAAACTCTTATGGATCTTCATCCACCTTTGACCCATAGAACACCGGAGGATTCATCCTCACGAAGTCCCTTACCTTAGCTTCCAGGGTAGTAGCATGAGGGGCTTGGGCCCCTTGATTGACTTTGTTGGCCACAACTTGGGCAAGCATAACGAGAGCATCCCGGAGCTCACCATTAGTAGGTTGCTTCGTGGGAGTTTGGGCCCTTCTTTCTCTAGTGTTTGGCAAGATCTAGCATAGCAAAGAACAATCGTTAGGGAAAACTTACCATAACTATATAGCACAACTTAGGACATGAAGAAGGGAAACATTTCAAAAAATGCCTCATAGCCTCCTATTCATAGTTATAGCGCGCTTCACAACCATAAATAGGACTCTAATCGATGCGGTGTGTGGGACTTCGAGTATCTATCAACCTAGTGCTTGATACCAAGTTTGTCACGACCCAAGCCTAAGGCATAAACGTGACATGGCAAATGGGGAACCCGAAGAAAACTCAAACAAGCCTCTTAACTAATCATTACACATCATCAGTTGCGGAAGCATATAAAAGACATAAAGAGTAAGAATATAGGCAAAGGTCTAAGGGAAAAAGCTTGCATAACATCATAATCAAGAGAAAAGAGTCAAACTCATATCATAGATATGTCCAACAAGCACATCTGACACATAGATAAGAGCGGGGGCAAAGACAAAGCAACCGGGATCACCCTCATAGTCAAAATAGAACATAAAAAAGAGTGTCTCAATACATAATAAGAGCAACATAGACTAAGGTCCCCGAAGTGCAGGACTCACCAACTAGTTTGAGTAGTACCAAACTATCCATGTGGAGGAGGAGGATGATGAACTCGGGCTTTGATTCCTACATGGTGATATCATGTAGGCAAGAGGATGCGTTAGTACGTTTGAATATACTAAGTGTGTAAGATGTAATGCAACAAGACATAGATACCTTAATCAAAATGCATAACAATAGGCATAATATATGGCATATATGATCGATGCATAAGTCAAACATGCTCAAGTAACTCATGCTCATATAGGATATCATATGTGTAGAAGAGACCAAGCTAGATTTCTAAAGTACAAACCCCTCAGTAGGTTAGTGATGATATCACCCATTACCCTAGTTTGTGAGGTACAAACCCCTCATCTAGGTTAGTGATAATTGCACCTATCACCCTGGTGGGTGAGGTACAAACCCCTTATCTAGGTTAGTGGCAATCTCACCTGCCACCATGGTGTTTGAGATACAATCCCCTCAATTAGGTTATCTGGGATCTTAGTCCCACCGAACCGGGAATGGTTTAATACAACACTTTATATAGACTATATCATATGCATAAGCTGATTTCATCATCACAACATCATTCATATCACATCTCATGCTTTAGACCTTCTATTCCTCAAGAAACCACATCCGGATATTTTAACACTTAGAGGGTGTGTAATACTACTATAAAACCATGGAATATAGAGATGAAATCATGCAAGAAAATCCATCATAAAACCATTAATCAACACCTTGCAACATCCTTAAGAAATATACATCAAAACTCCTCATCAATTCTTACAATAGATCCAAGATTTATAGCTCAAAATATAGCAAAACAGTCACAACTTTACATAGATTTAACATAGTTCATAGACATGTTCATATTAGTAAATCCAATTGAAAAATCAACTTTAGATCATGCAAATTGAGTAGAAAGAAAGTTAGGGCACCATGGATGGAAGGACCCAATGGCTAAAACTCACATACCTTAACTTTGAGTAAGCTCTTAATAAAGATTGAAAATGGAGGCTTGAAGCTTGAAGGAAATCCTTAATTCCGAATGAGGTTTTTGAGACTTGAATTTGGGAGTGAAAATTATGGCTAAGTGTTTGGGAGGATATTGGAGAATATTTAGGATGATATGAGGGTGAAATAGGGCTAATTATAGGAAAAAATACGTTTGGAACACCTAGGCCCAAGACTCTTGGACCGAGATAAAAATTACTGGCAACAAAATACATAAGTTCTGGTCCATGACATGGAGTTGTCGCGTATACAAAATTAATACATATTCGAGAAAATTGTGCATCGCGGCACTATTGCAGATCGATTCTGGATAAGAAAAGTTATGAAAAATGAAATTGCTACTAATTTGCTCTTAAATCGGGGTTAGAGCTTTTTCCCCTAATTTTGACCCCCTGAACAAGAATAAAAAGTCGAATTTTCGATATCGCGCATGAATTTTGAGATATATGGAATTTAAAATTTCGGGCATCCCAAGGCACATTTTTGGGCACTTTTTGAGGTCATTTCAACTGCCCCCTTTCTAATTCTTGTGTCCTTCTTCTTTGCCTCTGATCCTCTAGTTTTTGTGCAAAAGCTTGCATTCTCGCTATATCCATGTCTTTATTCATAGAAGTAATGCTACAGTCTCAAACCAGATATGGATCCAACCTATCCACATATCGATGAACGCTACCTGCCATAGTAGCAACTACACTAGAAGCATACCTGGCCAGGGAATTGAATTGAAGGCTATACTCCTTCATGCTCATATTCCATTGGTGGAAATTCAAGAATTGATCTGCACTAGCCTCTCGGATCTCTAATGGCAAGTAATGGTCAAGAAATGCCTCTCTGAGCTCCTTCCAGGTAGTCGAAGGTGCATCTATATCCTTGGATTGCTTCCAAGCTTTATACCACAATATAGCCACACCTTCAACCTATATGTTGCTAACTCAACAACTTATGTACCACTCACATGCATAACATCTAAAGTGCATTGAATCTGGTCAACGAAGTCCTGTGGATCTTAATTAAGATCTGACCCAAATTAAGGAAGTCACATATCCTTATGCTAGCTGCCCTATTCGCACCACCTATGCATATAACTAGGCCTTCTTGTCTTTGACCTTCGCCAGCAACTATATGAGTCAATAATTAGACTGCATTTCTCAGATCCTACACGGCAGTATTGATAGGTGGTTATGGAAAATTTCACTACTTCCTAGTTCATCAAGAGCTCGAGGACTTGGAGATGTCTATGACAAAGACTCATCTTAAGCCTCCTTTCATTGTATCACCTAATTAGGTATGTTAACTACCACTTCTACTTCCTTACCTTTGCCTTTGTTTTTCCTGGTTTCTGGCATACTTATTGTACAAAACAATTTATAGGTTAGACAAAATCCATCTACAACACTTGTATCTATGGCACAATCTAAAGAATGAAAAGAAAGTGACAACTCCTAAATGCCACGTAACCTCCTGCTTATAAATGTGGTGCACAAAACATCCATAAACAAGGCTTTGCATAGACACGACTTTGCAAACTCCCTAGGACGACCAACTTCGATACCACTTTTGTCACAGCCCAAAGTCCCACTAAGGCGGACTGGCACCCATTTTCGATAAGGCTCGGGAGAACCAAAATATAACCATGCATATTCTATGAACATTATAAGGGGCTTCTATATTCAGCATGCATTCAAGAAAGTAAGCAATAATAACAAGCCAAAAGGAAATGCATATGACCAGGCCGTTAGAGCCACAACGTCTAAAGTACAAGACATGACCACACTTTACTTTACATTGTCTATAAAGCCTCTAGATAAAGAACAATATCTGATAAGGGTCAGGATAGGCCCCGCCTCATGACTAACTCTATAATAAAAAAATATAAGCTCTAGACACACACAGCCCCGAAGGAACCTGGAGCTCAGTAACAACAGTTGGATATCTTGTACTCCTACTGGGGAGATCTACTAGTGTCTGTACCTGCAGCATGAAATGCAAGTCCCCCATAAGTGATGTTAGTATGTGATAATATACTGAATATATAAGGTAGGAAGTACTGTATATGAAGCAAGAACTCAACTGAAATCATGCACTGGTGTAAGGATAAGAGACCACCTTTAGTCATCTTGTGGAATCATGTACTTTATATCCTTTTTATTACTTTACCTTTCTTTACTGTATAATCTGTGCACAACATGTAATATAAATGACCAGCTGATCAGTGGTAAATCAATATCAGGATCGACCCATGCTAGGCTTTCCTTTCACCCCTGGGATACCCCCCGTAATATGGGATCCATCCATGCTAGGTGATTCTCCCACCCCTGGGATACCACCCATCAATAAGCAACTTATTTATCTTTTATTTACTTTTGAGATGATTCTTTTGGTGATCATAATATTAGAGTCGTAGGACCTATCACACTAAATGACCATACGAGACAATACCATAGTGAAAGGAGTAGGTTGCCAAATAATGAAATGTGTAGGAGATGAAACAACTCATGAACCTTATTTAGCAACAAGAACCCATGTATCTTGGTATCCAAGTTTGTGTGCAGATTTGAAAATGACTATGTGTGGGAGCATATGAACCTATGATAGAGTGGAGACACTGTTATTAGTTATATCAGAGTTGGTAAGTGTCTTTATGTGCCAAGAAAGGATCTAGATTTCATTCTAAGTAGTACAAAATCGAGTAGCCTTACATACCTCGTTGATGACCTCGTTATTACCAAGAAGTAACCTCATTTTCCCCCAAATACTTATCTACAACAGAGTAGGTGATAAAACTAGTATTGGCAGCTAATAAATACATCTTGGCAACCCAATTTCATAAAAAACAAAAAACAACGCATGGAAAGCAAGCATGTAATTATCAACCCTAGCATATTCTTTCAACTTTTATGCCTTTGATCTTATTTTCTAATAAACATTCTCATATGTATATCATGTGCAGCTTGTTTTAGTGCCATAAAAGTCTCACAACAACCCACAAAGCACAACACATAATGGTGACACCCCGTAACTCTATGCTCTTATGTATCCATGTTTCAAGCCTCATTTGGTTAGTTTGGGGGTATATTAGGTTCATGGGAGACTCATTACCTAAACGAGTTCAATACTTCTCTAAGAGTTGAGTTTTGGGTGATGATTCATGCAAGGGTTAACTTTAAACAAGCATAACTATTAGCACATTTGGAATTAGGTGACCCACGACATGTCAAAAGAAAGACCTTTGAGTTAGCTTCGCAATACACTTGCTTTCACCACATTTTGATGTCGGATGAAGGAGTCATGACCGTCTTTGTGAGACCCTCCCATGCAGTGAAGCCCTACGAGCATCCATATGGGTAGTGTGGCCTTGTACGGGTCGTGGGAAATATTTGGGGCTTGAAAATGGTTGGTGAGGCTAAGTCTTGGTCCAAGACCAGTGGCATAGGTCGTGTGATTCACCACTGGTCGTGAGGAGGGGCGTGGAGGTGTTTTAGGAGGCTTGGCTAGGAGTGGGTGGCATTGGAAGCTAAGGCATGGGCCACGACTGCCTTGTACGGCTCGTGTGAAGGGGTACAAGCTGTGGCACCTGGGCGTGTGATGGCCAGCAACATTTCTGCCCAAGTAAGTTGGTACGGACCAGTACACCGTCTGATACCACACGGTCCATGAAGTGGTCCGTCAAAGTGACGAAACGTCAAATGTTTTTTCTAGTTTCCCAACTTTCATTTTATTCACTAAGGCACTTCACACGGGCACTCCACATGACCCATAGAGTTCCACATGGCTAGTGAAGTCTCCAGTGAGATGACACTTTGCCAATTTTTCCATCCGTTCGCGTATGGCATTTTTTGTAAATTTTAATTATTCTATTGACCTTTTTAGACTTCCAATGCTATCTTAAACTTCCTAAAAGACCTAAATAATATTTTAAAGGATCAAACTCAATACTCTCATCTCAAATACACTCTCAATTCTCTCAAAATCCTCCATCAAGCCCCAATTCAATTTCAAGGAAACCCAAGAACAAAATTGGATTCAAAGATCATTTCCAAGCCTCCATTCTTCTCAATCTCAATTTCAAGCAACTCTAGATCTAAGATATGTAGGTTTCTTTCATGGGTTGCTTTCACCCATAATAGCCAAGCTTCCTTTTTCCTAAATTTCATGATTTTATGTTGAGTTTACAAATGGAATTACTAGCATGAACTATGTTAAAGCTATGTAAAGTTGTGACTATTTTGCTATGTTGTGAACTATATATCTTGGATCTACTGTAAGTTTTGATGAGGGATTTTTATCTGAATGTCTTGGTGGTGTTACAAGGTATTGATTGATGGTTTTACAATAAATTTTCTTATATGATTTCATATCTAAATTGCATGGTCTTTTACCCTCATTACACACCCCCCAAAGTGTTTGATAAAATGTCTGGCTATGGTTTCTTGAGGAATTGAAGGTCATAAGCATGGGATATGATATGAATGATGTTATGATGGTGAAATGAGCTTATGTATATGATTATTCCTATATGAAGTATTGTATTAGATCCTATGATTAATCCTATGTAAAAGTGTTGTATTAGACCATATGATGAATCCTATATAAAGTGTAGAACTCGACCATGCCCAATTCGGGGAGGTCTAAGCACTCGGATAACCTAGTGAAGGGTTTGTACTTCTCCACCTAGTGATGGGGTGGCATCATCACTAACCTAGATGGGGGTTAGTACTCATCAACCTAGATGAGGGTTAGTACTCATCCACCTACGTGATAGGGTGGCATCATCACTAACCTAGATGGGGGTGAGTACTCATCAACCTAGATGAGGGTTAGTACTCATCCACCTTGGTGATGGGGAGGCATTATCACCAACCTAGACGAGGGTTAGTACTCATCCACCTAAGTGATGGGACGGCATCATTACTAACCTACCAAAGGGTTGTACATTTGGAAATCTAGTTTGGTCTCTTCTTCACATATGATATCCTATACAAGCATGAGTTACTTAAGCATGTTTTACTTAAGAATTGATCATATGACATATTGAATATTATGTTTATTTCTTAATATCGTGCATTTTGACTATGATGCCTAATTCTTGTTGCATTGCATCCTACTTACTTAGTACATTCAAACGTACTACGCATACTCTTGCCTACATGATATCACCATGTAGGACCTGATGCCCAAGTTGATCATCTCCCTCCTCCACTTGGCTAGGCAGTGCTATTCCAAACTTGTTGGTAAGTCCTCCACTTCGGGGACTTTGGTTTATGTTTTCCTATTCTCTATGTATTTGAACAACATCTTATGTTTTATCTGACTGTGAGGGTGAGCCCGGTAGCTTTACCTTGGCCCCTGCTCTATCTATGTATTTAGATGTGTTTGTTGGATAAGTTGTGTATTTATGATATGAGCTATGACTCCTTGTCCTTGATGTTGATGTTCTGATAAGTTATCCCTTAGCCCCTTGTTCCTTTTGCTTACTTTATGTATTTTATATGCTTCCGTGACCAAGGATGTGTAATGACAAGTTAAGAGGCTTGATTGGGGTTCCTTCGGGTTCCCCATTCATTGTGTCACGTCTAGGCCCTAGGTTTGGGTTGTGACAATAATGATTATACATAATATACAAGTAGGCAGCATCACATTACGTACCTTTGCTACATTTCGACGTCAACAATTCCAAACCTATACCAACTTCAACCAAACTGTTCCCACCATATTTACACATAAAAAAGTTCTAAAACAGCACAAAAACACTTCTTAAAATAGGTGGAGGATGTGAGACTATAGTCCTCAATCAATCAGTCCACAATTTCTACTAACAATACATTTATGATAACACACTAAAACTCGATTGTTTACTTAGAACAAAAAATGGTGCGGCGACCTTGATACATCATTACAAAACTAAACCTTATTAAAAATATAAATCTTACTTCATAATCTAGCCAACCAAAAGGGAGAAAAGTTTCCAAATAAACAAGAAAAGTATACAACCATCTTTGGAACACATGCTGCCCAAAACTTTTAGCATAAGTATAACCAGTATATTCTCTTGTTTTCATGAAGAAACCATACTAAACATACAAGTATTTTTACCTACTTTTAAATTCAAGGTTTAGGGCTTCTTTAAGAGTCGTTGTAGGTTGTGAGTGTTGCTTTGTATATGTTTAAAGAGAGCAAAAATGAACCTAGAAAAGCAGATTTTTTGTCTAAGTTGAAATGGCTTAAAAGAGTTGTTTTTAGTCCTTTTTAAAAGGGCCTTTTGGCTGATATACTAATACATTTTCAGCTTTACTTTATTAAGCTAGTGATGCAGCTTCTTGCTCCTTTCACTTGTGCCTTAATGCATTGCAAATTGATGGTACTTGGCTGCTCATTTTTCTGCTTTCTCCTTACTTAGTTTGGGCCCAAACCACCAATTGAGTTGTGATGTCCTTGGGCCCTTTTATTATTCATCTTGGGAGATAAATATGGTCCATTTATGATGCTAAAACACAGGCTAAAGTTGCACTCTTAACACAGACTTTATTCATTATCGGAATTGGACAGATTTGGAGTCGAGCCTTGTATCCATCTAGCTAGCAAATTTAAGCTAAGCAGGTAGGTGACTCACCTGCTAGCTTTCTAATTCCTACAAGCACCTCACTTCTTTCACTTCGTTTAAGGTCGTGATCTCCTCAATTTGACTTAAAACTTATATACACCGACCCTCTTAAGCGTTAGACATACATATCACCCTCTAATTTGAGATTCAAGCACTTTTGAAAATGAGCGCTAATTTGACCAAACCATATCATGTTTCATATGCATAGGACTAGTACACATAGGATATGGGATGTTACAGATTAATAACTATTGGTTTCAATAGTCATTATTGGCCCTTAACAACCAAAAACGTTTTGGCATTTCATCTTCTTCCCTAAGGCTTGGAAACAAAAAGGGGTAAATAGGTGAGAAAGCTGGGGGGCATTTATAGAAAATTCTTGAGGATAAAACTTACCTACACAAGTAGAGATTTGAGAGAATAAATCAGATAGCAGGAAAAGGTCGTGGTCCCGAATTCTTTCACAGAGAACGAGTTGTTGAGAAGCTTCGAGAGGTAAGTTTTCTTGACTTCATTTTACATTAACAGAATATTATGTGAGACTTGATTCAGTGAATTATGCTTCCTCTGCATGAATGTTTTTTTCACTCTAACAATTGGTATTAGAAGTCTTCTTACATATCATTGTTAATATAATAAGAAATCAAAATTTGATGTTTTATGTTCTTGAATTTAGGAATTTGTGAGAATAGATATAGCATGGAGTTTGCTTTTTATGAATCTGTTCACTATGGATCTGTTTCATGAAAAAAAACTGAAATTGCATTGCTACTTGCTCATAAACGCCCTATTGATTGTTGTTGTTTTGCAATAAAGACAAACATATTTTATGGACTAAGGGAAATTTGTAATGTTTTTAAATTTTGCCCAACCATGACTGTTTCAGTAATGTTTCACTCAACAATTTAGGAGTGTTCATAGTTCGATTTGGATCGGTATTAGTTAGAACCATAACCAAACCAATTTAGTCGATCTTTAAATTTCTATAACCAAACCAAACCAAATGAAAAAAATTATCATTGGTTTGGTTATTGTTGGTTCGGATCAGTTTGGTTTTTTTTTTTGGGGGGGGGGGGGGGGGTTAGTTTTTGGTTTGAAAGTAATGAATTGTTCATATGATATAGAATATAAATTGAGGATTTTTAGTTGAGCATAGATGTTAAAGTCAATTTCTTAGTATGGGAATAGAATTGGAACTGATATGAGATCATAGTTCTAATGTATGATTTTATAAAATTTAGGTGACCTAATGACTTGTAAGTTGTATATATGTGCTAGGATCGATTCCTAAGTATTTAAAGTGTATTAGATGTGATTTAGGGTCATAAGGGATCTTTTCCATCAAGCCAAGTCCAAAGAATTTCTAGCAACTAAGTTTTCGTATGAGTCGATAGAAGGGTCAACTTCAAATGACCA
>JAPFFP010047942.1:0-10097 GCA_026153255.1 Solanum medicagineum
GGGAAGACCACTGCACTCACATGGGCCAGGGAAGACCACTGCACCCATATATCATATATAACATGAGGCACCAGTCACATCATAACACCGTCTAAGCGAAACTCGACCACTGGGCAAAACCAAGTCCGCCGTAACCAACCAACTTTGGATGTTATACATATATATATATATTTGCACGATAGTAACTGGCTCGGGAACCGGTGAAGGATATTACTATTATGTACGGCACGAGTAGAGTCGTGAGAAACATATGCAAGTAAATTATCTTGAAAAATTTTCAAATATTCATAAAATCTTATTCTTGAAACAATTAGCTCTCAAAAGTATACACAATGACCATTGCTAGCCCAATAACATTTTTAGTAGAGAAATTATTTTTGTCAACCAATTTTGGAAGATTAAGGAGTTTTCCAAATCAACTTCTATTTTTAATATTTCAAGTTTGGTACGGAACTTGACGCTCACTTGGACATACTCATTTCACATTCCTTAATTTCCTTCATCATAATGACAATCATCACATATGGAAACCATAATCATGAGTAAGCTTATTTAGGGTCATAACATAAATCACCTTCACATAGAAGTGTCCAACTGGGTCGAAATTCACAATCAAGCTAGGAATGTAGGAAATAGAATAATTTGGGGAAAAATCATATTGAAACCTAGTCATGCCAGTCATAAGAATGTGCTTTTCATACTTACTTTTGCCAAACATAAGAATCTTTACAAACGTGTTCGTACCAAGGAATAGGAAATCCTATATACTTATTCATTCCAAGAATAGGAATCTTTATACACATTTTCATGCCAATAGATAGAAAGGTTTACATACCTTAATTACGCTTGCGAATTAACTTCAACGTAAGATTCACCCAGCTTAAACTTCCGGACGTTCAATATCTACACAAATTATGATAATGCCAACAATTAGTATCTACCTTGCATCTTTAACTTGTTAACTTTTCGTCCTAAATGTTATAAAAATTTTGGCAGAATCTCCCCTTAAACTATGCTGCCCCGAGAATTTATCTTGGCTTAAATTCTCAAGCAACACAACAACAACAACCTATAATCGCAATACAACACTTCCAATGCTATAAATAGTGAAGATACCATAAAACGCAATTTCGGCATAAAATGCAAAAATAGGGCAGCCATCCATTATTGTCCACTTAACATATCCATATACTCTTATACGTTCCTCGAATCCATTTACGCCACTTAAATGTCAATGGGAACCTAGCGACGCCAAAACGTCAAATTTTGCCTATCCTAAATAATTTGCGAAATATGATTTAACCACTGATTTGTACCATATAATATGCTCCCTAGCCACTTTACACTTCAAGAATCCCAACGGAACACCCTGACGCCCCACGGAGACGTCTAACGCTAAAATTTGACAAAACTTCCTTAAATAGACTCCAATCCACTCCACCCATTAATTGCATACTTACATAGATTACATCACTTATAAATCTCTTATAGGATCAACTGTAAGTTACTTGGACGCAATATAACACACTAAAACCAAACGAGCGCTAAAACGCTCTCATTTTGCCCAATTCGACTCCCATGACCAATTACGTTATATAACTTATAACCAACCCTTTCCTTGCGGTTTACATATTATTTATAACCTCCCCGACACTCCTATAACTCTCACTAATCCAATAGAAGTTAGAATGAGACATACTTTTCCAATTCATTCACAACTTTAATACTTCGCCTACAAATTTTCAAACGTCTTCCCACCAAACCAAAGCTACTACGATGCTTATGGACCTCAATATACTACCCTAGAAGTGACAATTTATTGAGAAGTCTAAAAATGAGCAATTTTGCTCCCATCACTATAGCAACCCGAGAGCTACTTTACTGTAGCTCTTGTTTGCTACTTCATATTTTTTCCTCTCAATTCGTCTCCCTTTGGTTCCCTTTTTGTTCAACCATGGTTATACGCGTATTGTAGACATTCTTAGGTATATACACATATAAATCTATAGCTATGCCACTCCAAATTAACCTATCTCCCTAAACCCCCAAAACTTCAATTCACAATCAACAACTTAATAACTAGAATACTTAAGAAACAAGAACATAAAAATTAAGAACTTACTTATTTTCTCCTTCCTTTCTTCTTCCTCTTCTTCTCCTCTTTCCCTTATTCCTCTTCTATTTTTGAAGCTAAGTATAAGAACAAGGAAATGTTCTTGTTTGGGAACAAGAAGGTCTATTTATAGACTTCAACTTTCCAAAATTGCATCATAAGGGCTCCATCTTAGCTTATTGATCAATTAGGTCCCAAACTTTTCTATTTTGGTTCAATCGAGGACTTCCGACTCAAACTTAATTATGCATGCCAAATTCACTTGATACTCTAATCATGCACCGGAAATATACTTAAGTTCAAATTACACGATATTCACAACAAAATTTCTCAATTGCATAATTATCCTTAATTTAAAGAAACATGGGGTGTAACATCATCCCCCATCAGTGAGTAGCATATACTCATTTGATAAATAACGAGACGAGGGAAATGTTGTCTTGTGGACCTCATGAGAGAAATATTTGATTTATCCATAACTTCATGAGCTGGAGGATCATTAATAACACTATCATTATCATTATCAATATTAACATATTAAAAAACATGATCCTAGGTATCATTATGATCATTGAGCCTACCAACATCATGCACACTTTCATGAGGCACTTCATCAAAATGAACCATACCATCAGAACCGTAGGATTCCAGCTTCTTCGCTTTCTCAATGTCTTCAATTGTTTGATTCTTCATGAAGTCGATATTACGGCTTCTCACAAGCTTCTTTTCATTTGGATCATATAGCCTGTTACCAAATTCATTAATGCCATATCCAGGAAAGATGCACTGTCTTGTCTTGGTATCTAACTTTGACCTCTTATCTTTTGGCGCATGTACAAATGCTTTGCAACCAAACACCCTCAAATGGTTATAGGAAACATCCTTACTATACCAAACTTGTTTGGAATATCACCTTGCAAATCCACAGTAAGAGATATATTAATCATATATGCAGCAGTCAATAATGCCTCCTCCCAAAAAGAGTTTGGCAACTTTGCTTCAGAAAGCAAATATCTAACTTTCTCCATCAAGTTCCTGCTCATCCTTTCTGCTAAACTATTAAGCTGAGAAGTCTTAAGAGGAGTCTTCTGGTTACCTTGATACTTGCAATTCGTCAAACGGTCCATAATATTCACCACTGTTATCAATACAAATACATTTCAGTTTGTTACCAGTTTCTCTCTCAACTGAAGCCTGAAATTGCTTAAAGACACCTACCATTAAGTCTTTAGTCTTTAAGATGTAGACCCAAAGTTTTCTCGAGCAATCATCAATGAAAGTGACAAAATAGAGAGAACCAGCTAAAGTCTTTGTCTTCATTGGACCACATGAATCAAAGTGAACCAACTCAACTAACTCTATCTTTCTTGAATGAGGGTTAGACTTGAAGGAAACTCCATTTTTCTTTCCAGTTAGGCAGTACTCACACTTTTCTAATTTAGCACCTTTGCAATCTGACAACAATTTCTTCTTGGCTAGAACATCGAGTCATTTCTCACTGATGTGGCTAAGTCTTTTGTGTCATAACATTGACGATTTATCATCCTCAATTGTATTCACCATATTGGTACAAGTAAGAGCCATAGTCCAGTATAGACCATGACGTTTTTTGCCATGAGCCACAACTAAGGAACCCTTAATGAGTTTTCATTTTCCTCTACCATTGGTACTGACATATCCTTCATCATCTAATACCCCAGGTGCATACTTCACATTGTTCATAACTAGTTTAGTTTCAATATTAGTTTCTAAACAGATTGTACCAATATCAACCACTTTGGACACAGTCTCATTACCCATACTCAAGATTTCAAAGTCACCTGGTGTATAGGCAGAGAAAAAAATCTTTACTGAATGTCACATGAGATGCAGCACCAGTGTCCACAACCTAGCTTGACTCATCACAAGAAATATTTATCAAATCAACATCAAGGATAGTGAGAAGATCTTCGGTGGCAATGGTGGAAAGACAATTTTCATTGCCTTCTTCTTTATTTTCTTATTTTCTCTGTTCTCCCTTTTTAATTTTCGACAAAACTTTTTTGTGTGCCCTTTCATACTGCAACGATAGCACTCAACATTTTTAAGTTTGCCTCTAGATTTGCTCCTACTGTATTCTCTATTCAGAGAACCATGACATTTGTTTCTCCCCTAGAACCTTCTACTAGGACATTTGACGAAGAAGAACCTAGAGATTTTTTTCTCATCTCTTCGTTCAACACACTGCTCTTGGCGAAATCCATAGAGAACACACCATCCGGAGCAGAATTCGATAATGACATTCTAAATGTTTCCTAAAAATCTGGTAGGGAACCAAATAAAAGCAAACCTTGAATTTCTTCATCAAATTTA
The DNA here is from genome assembly GCA_026153255.1 of Solanum medicagineum. Classification (NCBI taxonomy): domain Eukaryota; kingdom Viridiplantae; phylum Streptophyta; class Magnoliopsida; order Solanales; family Solanaceae; genus Solanum; species Solanum medicagineum. The sequence goes on from JAPFFP010047942.1 coordinate 4,466, forward strand.
ATGCCCATAGTAGACAACTGGTTCATGATTCCTTGAAAATTATTCAGGTGATCTGACATCAGAGAACCATCAATATATTTTAAAGTCAACATCTACTTTATTAAGAATATTTTATTGTTCCCAGTCTTCCGAGCATACAAGTTTTCAAGATGCTCTCATAGGGTACGAGCATGTTTTTCTCCAAAAATATGGTTCAACACATTATAATTAACCAATTGTCTAATAAATCAACAGACTTGTCTATGCAACAAATTTCACTCTTCATCTGTTTTATTTTCAGGCTTTTTAGTGGTAAAGACTAGTTGATAAAAATTCTTAACGTAAAATAGATCTTCCATTTCTTTCTTCCAAATGGCATAATTAGTGTCGTTTCAAAGTAATCATTCTACTGGTGTTAGCTTCCATTATTTTTTCCGCAAAATTGTTTACCAAAGTAATTCTTTTATGATGTGGAAGTTCAAACTATGCTGCAACCACAGAGTATACTCAGACAGAACCTCGGCTCTGATACCAATTTGTTGGGAAAATAAGGAATAACACAAAATAAATATGGTACAATAGTATGAAAAATGGAAAAATCACGGCACCAAATATTTAATATAGTTCATCCAACACTTTTGGGCTATGTCCACAAATAAATACTTTTATTATATTTCTTCTATTATTACAAATAGTAGGCACAAATGTACAATTTGTTCTACTATTACAAATATTAGGCTCTCGGAGAAAAAAATACAAAAAGTGGACACACTATTTCTTTTAGGAAAAAATATCTCCTAAGCACACACTCTATTGTTTCTCACAGATTATTCTATTTTATAATATATGGTATATCTCACAAAAGAAAAATACACACAATTTTTTTTCTATGGCTCTCTCTTTATTTTTTCTCTTTTTTCTAAGTGATAAATGAAAGAGCTGAAGAGCTCCTTATATAGGAAAAATTATGCCTTCATTGATGTCATTGCTGACATCAATGTACAGGCAGAAAGTTGGCTACCAATCTAAAAATGGATTAACAGCCTTTGTTGAAAGAGAAGGGGCTGCCTTTGTTGAATTATAAAAGAGAAGATGAAGCAACCATTGTTGAATTAAAAAGAAAAGGAAGGGGTTGCACCCACAGTCTCCTTGCTCCATCAACTATATCCTATAAAAACATTCATAGTCATTTTATCTTGCTTATCATATAGCCGACACTTGTAATAAGGACAAGAAGTAGATGGGAATGCTACTCTACTCGTGACCTACAAACCTTTTCTCAACCCTTTCAACTACCTATTTTATGTTGCACTGTACTTTTAGGAAGTAACCAATCTACAAATTTTTCAAATCGTCCCGCCTCGCCTCGTATAACGATTTTTTTCATTTAAAGTTCTTTTGTTATTTAATTGAATTCAACTTTTTTCCCTAATCAACGTCCCAACAACAAATTAACTATTTTTAGTTGATATTTTAACAATTGTTTCTTGATAATTATTTAAAAGTTTCCAATTAACATTTTAACAACTAATAATTTACCAGACATGTCTAGTTTAAATTTTTGTAAAAAAATAAAAATTTATATCTTTGATTTTTATTAATTATAAAAATTTAATTTTTTTAAATTTCTATTTGATTTTTTAAACCCGCAACCCGCCCCACCCTTCATTAGTTTTAAAAATATTTACTTCAATCTGCCCTGTACCTGCCCCGCCCTCGTTGCCATCCTTAGTTTTATTCAAATATATTATTTCCTCCATTCTCTTTTAATAGGGTCTTTTTAAGAGTCAAATTATAATATTTTAAGTTATGAAAAAAATATATGATTTCTAGTATTTTTTGTTAGTTTTTGAATATCTAAATTGTTATATTTTAAAATATTAAACTGTTATACTTTATCCTTTCCAAATTTCACTTGCTTGATTTCATTAGATATGTTATTTATTTTATTGTTTCCTCTATTACAAGATCACGAATAAGAATAATATTTACTAATTTAAGAAATTTTACAATCTTATTACATATTTTTAAAAAAAATTAATTGCAAATGGAGTCTGTACATAATATTCCAATCTTATTTTTAGTTAGTTTAAATAAGTACTATTGTAAGAAAATTTCTAAAAAGGCAAAAAAAAATATTGGGACTTAAGCGGGAATTGAACCCAAGACCCTTCCAAAGGTAGGAATAAATTGAACAACATCTATCAACTAACCTACAGCCAATTTTGCTATTGTCATCTTCTCCAATAAAACAATAACGTAGGGTTTCTCTGTACTTCCTATATAAGCATCCATCGTTGTCACTAGTGCCACCATAAACCCAACTAAGCATCTTCCTAGAACCCTCCAAAAAAAAAAAAAACAGTTTTTGATTTCTTTTTCTTGTTTTTGGAGTAGTTTTTTTTTAACTGATTCAAGTAGGTGAGTTGCCTAGGAAGATGAAGAGACCATAAGATTCATTCCAAGTCACCAAACCTCTGTATATTGAGGATATTGGCCCTAGAAAGATGTCACTTATTGATTATGTTTTCTGGTTTCTTTGTTTATCTGTAAATGTTGTTGGGGGTTAATTTTTTGATGACTTAATTTTGATTGTTTTGTTTTGTTTGTTGTTTGTACAGAAAAAGTATACAATTTTCACACTTCTCAGAGTCTGAAATATTGAAATTAGCTGAAGCTGAAGTGTCCCTTGGCTTTAGTATGAATCTACTAAAAAACCTATTTGAAATGGCTTATTAGACCCCCGCATGGTAACTCTCTTTATCTGCATTGTCCATTTTGCTGGAAGGCTGGTCCCAATAAACTATTCTATATAATTTATGGTTCAACGCATGGGGTGTAGTTATTGCCTTGGAATTCTTTTTTTCCTTTGGGATTGCAAGGAGTAAAATGCATTTAAGTTTAAAGAGAAATTGCACTGCTCATTTTTTTTCACTCTTAAAAATCTTCTAGTGAAGTTTAAAGAAGAAAAAGGTTTTTATTCTGTTTGTTTGGCCCTATTTACCTTAGTATGTGTGTTTCTTCAACCTTTCTTTGCACCTATCTTTTTTTTTTTTTGGTCCCTTGACTATGCCTTTGTGTGTAAGCTAAGATTGCAATGTATTTTCACATCAACGGTATATCTGGTCTGGAACTAAACATATCGAACTTGACACTGTATCATAGCATTTGTATGGCTGTTCCCAAATTTAGAAATATTTGGAAATAACTAATAAGAAAATAACAGTCATATAAATAGAATGGAGTGAGCACTTCTTCATCTAGTTATTTTCAAGTTTTTTGGATAGAGCAACATGGGAAGTGCAATAAGCATAGATTCTTGCACCCTAATATTTACATTCTAGTAGCACTAAGCTTCTTATGGATGTATTATAAGGTTGAGCTACGTAATGTTAATTAATTAGGTATGTGCTAGGTTATAACAATTTTATGTATTATTGTTTTATTGTCATTGATATTAGTGCTCCATTTACATTAGCTAATGTTGTCATTTCCTCCCTTAAATTTCTCTTAAGTTGTCTAAATTCTTATGTTTTTTTGTAATACATATCTGCTAGGGAAGGCCAAAGACAGTACTTCATGTTTCTCACTCCGTAGTGATATATTTTAGTATGTTACTTCTTTTTGGCTAGAGTTATCGAAAAAGGTCATGAATTGTTACCAGAGGTGGATCCAAGATTCAGATCTATGTTTCGCATCAAAAGTATTGAGTTTAAATGAATCTGGTACGGAGAACCATCAATATATTTTAAACTCAACATCTTCTCTATCAAGAACATTTTATTGGTGTCAGTCTTCCGAGCATACAAACTTTCAAGATGCTCCCATAAGGTGCGAACATGTCTTTCCCTAGAAATATAATTCAACACATTATCATCAACTCATTGTCTAATAAATCCACAAACCTGTCTATACAACATATTCCACTCTTCGTTTGTTTTATTTTCAGGCTTTTTAGTGGTAAAGATTGATTGATAAAAATTCTTAACGTAAAGTAGATCTTCCATTTTTCTCTTCCAAATGACATAATTAGTGTCATTCAAAGTGACCATTCTACTAGTGTTGGCCTCCATTATTTTTCCCGCAAAATTGTTTACCAAATTTTTTTTTGATGTGGAAGTTTAGACTATATTGCAACCACAGAGCATACTCAAACAGAACCTCGACTCTGATACCAGTTTGTTGGAAAAAATAAGGAATAATACAAAATAAATATGGCACAATAATACGAAAAATGGAAAAATAATGATACCAACAAATTTAATGTGGTTCACCCAATTTTTGGGTTACGTCCAAAAATCAATATTTCTATTGTATTTCTTCTACTATTACAAATAGCAGGCATAAGTGTAGAATTTCTTCTACTATTACAAATAGTAGGCTCTCAGAGAAAGTTACCAACTAACCAAGAGCGAATTTTTCCATCGCCACCTTCTCCAATAAAAGTATAACGTAGGGTTTCTCTATGCTTCCTATATAAGCATCCTCGTTGTCACTGGAGCCCCCATAAACCCCAGTAAACATCTTTCTTAAACCTTCCAAAAAATAATTCTTTTCTTTTTCTTGTTTTTTGATTGGTTTTTCTTTAACAGATTCAAGTATGTGGGTTGCCTAGGAAGATGAAGAGAGCACAAGAGTCGTTCCAAGTCACCAAACCTCGGTACATTGAGGATGTTGGCCTTAGAAAGATGTCAGTTATTGATTATGTTTTCTACATTCTTTGTTTTTCTGTAAATGTTGTTGGGGTTAATTTTTTGATGACTTAATTTTGATTATTTTGTTATGTTTGTTATTTGTACACAAAAAGTATTCAATATTCACTCTTCTCAGAGTCTGAAATTTTGAAATTAGCCAAAGTTGAAATGTACCTTGGGCATTACTATGAATATACTAAAAAGCTTATTCAAAATGGCTTATTAGACCGTCGCATCGTAACTCTCTTTATTTACATTGTTCATTCTGATGGAAGGCTGGTCCCAATATATTATTATATATAATTTGTGGTTATGTGTAGGCAGAAAGTTGGCTACCAATTTGAAAATGGATTGGCAATCTTTGTTGAAAGAGAAGGGCTGCCTTTATTGAATTGTAAAAGAGAAGAGGAAGCAACCATTGTTGAATTAAAAGGAAAAGGTAGGGGTTGCACCCCACAGTCTCCTTGCTTCATCAGATATATCCTATAAAACTTTCATAGTCTTTTTATCTTGCTTATCATAAAGCTAAAACTTGTAATAAGGACAAGAAGTTGGTGAGAATGCTACTCTAGTCGTGACAAATACTTACTTTCCCTTTTTACCTCATCTACCAACCTACAAACCTTTTGTCAACCCTTTCAACTACTTATTTCATGTTGCACTGTCCTTTTAGGAAGTAACCAATCTACAAATTTTTCAAATCGTCCCGCCTCGCCTCGCCTCGCATAATGATTTTTTTCATTTTCAACCAGCTCCACCCTTGCTCCGCTTAAATTTTAAAGTTCTTTTATTATTTAATTGAATTCAACTTTTTTTCCCTAATCAACGTCTTAACAACAAATTAACTATTTTTAGTTGATATTTTAACAGTTGTTTCTTGATCATTATTTAAAAGTTTCTGATTAACATTTTAACAACTAATAATTTACAAGACATATCTAGTTTAAATTTTTTTAAAA
>JAPFFP010047943.1:0-10097 GCA_026153255.1 Solanum medicagineum
GGGCACTTAATCGTGACAAGATTGAGTGCTTCAAAAAGGAAAATGCACTCAATCTTAGTGCAGGAAGCCACTTTTACGAAGAATAAAAAAAATTAAGCCACCAAGAGTATATTTAAAATATTAAAATACATTCTAGTTTTCTTTTTTCCTTACATTATTCCAACTCAAATAGATAAAATTTCGGGATCGTTACATATGGTGTTGTTATCCGTGTTATCATATTAGAGATGTGATCGTGTATCCTTTATTCACCACATTGTAATTGTTTGTTATATTTCTATCAGGTACGAAGTTAGATAAGATAAAGTGTAGGCATATCGTTAAGTTGAGTTTGTTGACTTAACGTCAGATTGTATGGCGATCTTATGGTTGTTAATTTGAGAAAATGTGACTTTGACTTTCGAAAATCTGAATTGATACTTAATTAATTTAAGTACAAATCAAATTCTTGAAAATTAAAAGAGTCGCCACTTAATTTTAAGGATAATTAGGAAACCAATGAAACATTTAAAAAGATCTAACAGAATTTTTTTTTAAAAAAAGATATACTAAGAAAGGGTTCGAATTCAATTTTCATTTTGAGAAGAACTTAATCCCGCAAGATGACCGCTAACTTGCGGTTGACCAACGATTAGGAAGTTTGACTAAAAAGTTAACTAATTTTTTTTTTTAAAAAAATGGCTAAGTTTGAAAAGTGACAAGTTTGCAAAATATTGACTAAACTTTAAAGAACTAACTTGAAAAAGTTGACTAAATTTGAAAATTGACTAAGTTGAAAAACTCAACTAAATTTGAACTATTTTGCAAGAATTTATTAAAAATGAATTATAATAATAATCCTAGCACTAAAAAAATCACTAAAATGAAAATTAACATAAATGAAGACAAGGTTGGGAAAATAATTAGATTAATAATAAGAGAATAATACAATCAAGAAAGATGTTAGAGTTAGTATCAAACAAATAACAAGTAATACAAATAAAGAGTAGACTAAGACAAACAAATGGAATTAATTGGGCCTGGCAGGCCCAAGTTCAAACACCTACCCTAATTCTAGCATTTGGGTCTGCCCGACCCTAAAAATCTGCTGCTGCTTTTGGGCCTGGCCCATCTCCTGGTACATCAGTGTATATCAATGTATACACATTGATTTTGGTCTTCAAAAAAACCAGTATTTCAGATTCTTTCTGTGAATTGGGGCTGACTCGAGAGGAAATTTTGGGTTGACTCAACCCGAGAGGTGCGAGGAGGTGGGAGTCCAAAATGGACTCGGATGGAATTCACATGCAACAAAATAAATCAAAATATGTAAATTATAACTTTAAAAAAAACACTTAAATGAAGGTACAATAGTAGAGATGTGCATATATGCTACTACTTCATGTTCCAGTATCACAAAAGAAAGAAATGACTCCAAGTTAAACATTACATCGCTATTCCCTAAACATGCGTAATTAAAAGCCATGAACTAGTTACACTCAGAATCAGGTAAACATCCCAAATATTCATGAACAGTCCTTACCAAGATAACTGGAAAGTCATATAAGGTAAACATTTTACTTGGTGATTAACTAAGATTCACTGATCATAATCACAAATTTAAGGAAAATAACCAGGAAACTCAGACATTTAATTGTCTCACCAAGAACAGCATCAACATTATAACCACAAATAAACTATAACTTTGAAAGGTACTGAAACCAACTCATGCTTTATGTTAAACGGGACAAAACTGATCTGAAATGCAATAAAGGGAGAAAGGAATGAAAACTTAATAGGTTCACTGCTTGTAACCACTAGTGCAAAGAGAACAAGTAACAAAAGAGGTAATTAGAAATGCAAATTAAGTCTAAACAAATGATGCTAGAGCATAACAAATTGGTCTTTCACTTGTTAAAACCAACTGATGCCTAAGATAGAAGCAAACCAACTGTTGTGCTACCAAATGAAACAACTTTTAACCCTTTAAAGTGCTGGAAATGATACTAGACTTCAAGACAGGGGCAATCCAATGCACATTAAAGCAAAAATGAAGCACGAGTTGTTATAACCTAGAGCTATGCAGTGATATTAATCCAACAACATCAAATTCATGAGAAAAAAGAGTAAAACAGACATAAAATCACGCTCTTCTTATTTACAGCACAGATCCAACTAAAGTGAAACTGGAGTATAACTTGAAACTATTTACAGCAACATAGAGTAATTGACTCAGTAGTCAATTCTTTTTTTTTTTTTTTTTTTTGAAGATGGTAACTTACTCAGCAGTCGATTCTTGACATAAACAAAAAGGACAGAGAACAGGGACATGCTTGAATTCAAACAAGTTGGCCCTTTCCAATGTGCATATGAGCATGATACTTGAAACATTTCCAGAAAAATTAGAAGCCAAGTGACATGGAAAAGGACATGACAACTTAGTCACATGATTTCTACAAGCTTAAATTTAAATTATTTCTGAATGTCACTAGATGATTCGTATACATAGATGACAATAAAGAGATTAAAAGTATAGAGTGAGACACCTCCAATAAACTACAAATCAGTAGGGCTTAACAGGAAGAACAAAACAATATTCCAGCAAACAGAAACAAAGAAGACAACTAGGTCTTTGCTATAGAAATAAAACCTCATAGACAATCTGGTTATTCTGGACCAAAGAAGGAAATAAAACATTTACAGTATACAGACTTTAGTCAAGGACATAATATTCCAGGGATTAGCAGGGATGAAAACATCATCTCAACATGTCTTGTCTTAACCACATAATAGAACCAAATGGGTTTGAAATAAAGGATCTCATCTATACATGCTTATACTAGAAAGAACAAGATTAAACAAAAGCAGAATGACTCCATCAGCATATTAATAGGCTATGTTCATATGTTAACATGCATGTAACTCAAAGATATGAAAGCAATATTCAGGGGACAAGCTGTAACGTGTTAAAGCTTCAAACATTAACAAACTAATCTAGACCAGGAATAAGTTAAGGAAGTCAGTGGTTGGGGTTTTTGAGAAAGTTTTGTCAACAAAACAGAAGAAGAGAAACTAGAAACGTTATGAGCTATGGTTGATCCCTAACACTACAATAATATTTTACCAATGAAATTAGTGAACTGTTAAGCTATTAAAGTTGACCGAAACACCATGTATAGACCATTTATGGTCAGTAAAGAAACAACCAACAACTATACTCGATATTGGGATTAATACAACGTTGGGAGAAAATGAAGCTAAACGAAGAGCAGAACAAGGTCACGACCAGCAAACCGAGGCAGTAACTAGATACAAACAGAGAAATATAAAAGACTCAAAGAATACACACATAGCTACAAGCCAAGAACTCAACATATGGAAAGCTTGAAACAAAACTAGGCCTTAGCATTTGAAAGAGAGAAACCACATCAAGGAACAGGGAGTAGCATGACTGGAAATTTTAAAACTTTGAAACCCAAAGGATTCATTGAGACAATATGAAACTGGTTTAAGCTAAGAAGACTCTATATCAACATCAAAACTCAAGCGTAGAATGCAGAGAGTATCAACTAATATCAGGTTGGGAAGGAAACTTAGCAGGAAAACATAACTCATAAAGGCTAAATAATCATAAACAAGAACACTTCTCACAATACCAACACAAAAAATAGTAAAACAAACACAACACTAGGATTCAGTCTACAATCAAACGCCTCATGCGAGACTCGAACAAGACGAAGAAGAATGAGACTAAGCTTATTACTCTCTCTGGAGCAGGAACTGGGACTTCGACGAGCTGAAAGGAACTCCCACCGCAAAACAGGGACTTATTGACGGATTCCCAGACTTCAAAGCTAGAAATTCAAGCTTCTGAAATTTCACTGTTGATTGAAAATTAAAACAAAATCTTCTTAAGGTTTCTCAGGAGTAAGAACGGCTTTGGGAATCAATTAAGTTTTGTTTTTGAATTAAGAACTACGGCTCCCTCAATCAATGGAAGAAAGGGGATTATATAGGGTTCGAATTAGGGTAAAATTGGGAGGGAAATCCGGGGCAAATCGAGGAATTGGGACTGGAATTTCCTCAAGAAATTTAGGAGAGGTAAGGAGTATTGTAGAGTTTTATATAGAATACTCTAGAATAATATGGAATTAGTAGGTGTGTGGAAGTATCATAAAAAATTTAGATATTTATAATGTTTAATATTAGAAGAATCGAGATATTTTTGAATAATAAATGGCTAAGGTATTGACATGTGTCAGCAATCCATTGGCCACTAGAATCTATAAATAGGGGTAAGTTCTACAATTTGTGCAAGGAGTGAAGAAGTGAGAAAAGAGTGCCAAGAGTGTGAGTCAAAGAAAGAGAGTTTATAGGTAGAGAAGAGAAAAATAGTGAGGTAAGTAAGTAATATTGTAATTGTATTTTGTATTAATAAAAGTGTTCTCTTCTCTTAAGTTTCCCGGTTAAGCCTTAGTCAGTTTTTTAAGTTCTCAGTGCACTGGTATTATTTTTATATGATCGGCTCTGCCGCCTGAGTGATATATGGTCGGTTTTACCGCGTGAATGATATATGATCGGCAATGCCGCCTAAGTATTATTATGCACTAAGGATTTATAAAATCAAAGGTCAACCAGCGTCAAAGAGTTGGTGTAGTGTGTGTAGTACATTTTAGTTCCTCTATAGTGGGTGAGTTGGGCTCGTAAAAGTTTTCAACATTCTAGGATTTTCGAATTCGAAGTCCCCAAAGAATAAGGGGAATCTTGATTCCCTCCACAATCCTCAATGGATTCATACCCTGGACCGTTGATTCAAAAGAAAAGGAGGGTGATTTAGACACCTATTTGATTCCTTCGAAACGAATTGGTACCAAAGACTTAGGGAAGGAGACACGTAAGACGAATTAGAGGAGGGAATCGCTGAGGGATTTTTGGCATTGTCTGGGTTGAGCTTACTGGTTTCATGCAGAAGAATGGAATGGAGAGTGGGTCGGGGAGAGAGAGTGTAGCGTTGAGGGAAAAAGGAAAAGAAAATGGAAATTTGGGGGCGTGTGGCCGCCACGCGTGCGCCTATACATGCAATGTATATATGTATATGTAGGTATGGCTGAAAATAAAGGAATTGGGCTGGGTCAAGGGCGTTTGGGATTGGGTCTTATTGATTTTGGGCCAAGAATTGATGAAGGTTGAAAAATGAGTTCAAGAGGTGAGGGTATTTAATTCAAAACTTGGCCAATTCGATTGCAATTTCGACCAATTAAAGGTAATCAAATTGAATTCGATTGACTACTTTGACTACACGACGAATTATACAAATTAATTAAAGAGATTTTAATATTATTAATATGAAATAATTAAATTAATTACAAAATTAAAAACTCCTAAAATAAAAATAAAATTTATTTGAGAAAATATTTTTTATATTTTTGAAAGCTAATTATTTAAATTTTCAAAATTAAAAACTCAATAATTAATTCATATTGCGGAGGGTTAAAATTGGGTGTCAATAATAAGTTACACCCTAATTATTTATATTTATTTTTATATACTTTTTAAGTGACGCGATACACACGTGCAAAGCACGTGCACTACACTAGTATATATATAAAGAAACATCATAAATGAAAGATGATTTAGTCAAACTAAATTGAAAAGTAATTAATGATGGAGACTATATAATTTGATACTCTCTTCTTTCACTTTTAGTTGTCAAATTTTGACTTGACATACTTATTTTGCTCCTATTAATTGATAGGATCCACTCACTATGTTTTTCAAAGTTATCAACTCAATGATAATAAATTAAAAATATAATAGGAAATTCTTTTTGTCCTATCTTAATTTGTCAAAAATAATAAGTAAAAGTGAAAATCAAATAGGAAATTTTTGCCAAGTAAAAATGTCAACGGAGGAAGTAATAGATATGATGTCATTTACTACTTGTAATTGCCTGTATACTTCACTCTTACTTGCATCTCCTGTTCACACTACTCTCTCACCACCTCTCAATATCATGCATCGTTTCCAAAGAAATTGCTTTTGCACAAGCAGCGGATCTTCCTCTGTACCTGTTATTGGATCAACGGGATCCACTAATCGCAAATCATCACCACCCGGTGATTAGGGCAACAGAAAGGGGGGTTGTAAAGGTGGTGGCAAAAAATGCTATAGTAATCGCAGCATTGCGAGGATGCTTCATGTGTCTCCCAGTGAATGAGTTGGTGCATAAATTGAGTGTTAACCCTAAGATCATAGAGATAGAGGAGGCGGAGAAAATCACGTTGTTGACGAAGCTATCAAAGATCGAGGGCGATGAAGGGAGACCATGGGAGTATCGACAGTGTATGTTGGTGGGAAGTTGTTGGGAGACGTTGATAAAATTATGGAGGTTCATGTCAAGGGAAAATTTATTCCCATACTTAGGGCAACTGGAGCCTTATGGCTTTGAATCTCTTTTGCTTTTTTTTTTTTCTTTTTGAACAGATGGTTGTTCAAATGTACCCTAGCTATAGTAAGACTTGTTGGATATGAATAATTTTTTTATGAAGGAAATAAATTTTTTTGAAATAATGATTGTAATCTAGCGATAAATATTTATGTGACTATAAATTATTTCAAGGGTAAAATCTCAAGTTAATTAGATCATTTCTATAAAAGAAAAAAAGGAGATATGATATACTTTTTGATTAAATAGTTAAGTTAATAATCTTAAGCAATTTTAAGGTGCATCTATCACTGATTTTAGTATAGGTTGTATTACACTATCTCCTTAAATTTATTTTCCTAAAATAAATCAAAGCCCTAATTTTACTTATTCGATTGAAGAACTTCTTTACGATATAAATTAATTTTTTTCTGTAAACAAAAATCAATTATAAGTCTTGATAATAAAATGCCTCAAGTAAGACGTGTCAATGTGAGAACTAAAAGTAGTTAATCATTAGCATTGGAGTAATAAGGGCTCATTTGGTGTTAGTTAAAGATTTTGGATTTATCTTCTTGCAATGTATAAAATTATCTTTGTTAGGAGATGTGCTTTATTACAATGTATTTATTTATTTATTTTTATGAAAATTTAGATTTAATCGAATTTCAATTTAAGTACTGGACATCAGGTAACACTAAGTTGTGAGTATAGATATGAGATATATTGTTTATGTAATTATATATAATTGTTTATTCAATGATATAAGTTACACACATAATAATTTATTTATTTTTATACACTTTTTATTAAGTGATGTGGTACACACGTGCAAAGCATGTGCACTACACTATATATACATATACATGTATACACACATGCACGCACACACATATAAAGAAACATCATAAATGAAGGATGATTTATTCAAACTAAATTCAAAAGTAATTAGTGATGGAGTTTACATAATTTGATACTTTCATCGTTCACTTTTAGTTGTCAAATTTTGACTTGACACACTTATTAAGAAAATAATTATTGTTATAGAAAGTTTACTATTTTACCCCTATTAATTGATAGGGTCCACTCACTATTTTTTCAAAGTTATCAATTTAATAATAATAAATTAAGGATATAATAGTAAAAAAAATTGTCCTATCTTGATTTGTCAAAAAAGGATTGGGCTGGGTTTGGGCTCATTCCAATCAATGTACAGATTCTTTTAATCAATAAAACGGCCGCAGTGGCCCTATTAAATTTAAAAACAAACAAACCAAGAGAGTAGTAGATATGATGTCATTTATTACTTCTGCATATATACTTCACTCTTCCTTGCATCTCATCTTCACACTACTCTTGGACCACCTCTTGATATCATGCATTCCTGAAGAAATTTCTTTCCCACAAGCAGCGGGTTTTCCTCTGCAGCTGTTAATCGATCCACAGGATCCACTAATCGCAAATCACCATCACCATCACCATCAACCCGTCATCAGGACAGATAAAAGGGTAGAAAAATGGGGATTGCAAATGTAGCGACAGAAAATGCTACAGTGATTGTGACGTTGTGAGGGTACTTCATATGTGTTATAATAAATGAGTTGGTGCATCAACTAGGTGTTAAACCTAAGGTCATAGATATAGAGGAGGCGGAGAAAACCGTGATGTTGATGAAGCTATCAAAGATAGAGGGCAGTGAAGGAGGACCGTGGGAATTGCTAGCGGTGTATGTTGGTGGGAAGCTGTTGGGAGGCATTGATAAAGTTATGGAGGCTCATGTCAAGGGAGAATTTGTTCAATGCATAGGGCTGGAGCCTTATGGCCATGAATCTCTTTTGCTTTTTCTTTTTTCTTTTTTGTGAACAGATGACAGTTCAAATGTACCTTACCCTAGCTACAGTAGCACTTGCTGGATATGAATAATGTTTTTATGAAGGAAATAAAAACTTCTGAAACAATGATTGAAATCTAGTAATAAATATTTACGTAACTATAAATTATTTCATTAAAATTAAAATGAAAAATAAACTCAAATTATATGATTTCTATTAAAAAAAAAAAGAAGAAGAAGAAGATGTATGATATACTTTCCGATCAAATACTTAAGTTTAACAATTTTAAGCAGTTTTAAGGTACATCTGCTATTGGTTTTAGTTTAGGTTGTATTACACTATTCGCCTTTAATTTACTGTCCATGTAAAATCAATCAAAGCCCTAATTTTACTGATTCAATTGAACAACTTCTTTACGATATGAATTTTTAATTCTTTTTCGTAAATAAAAATCGGTTATAAGCATTGATCATAAAATGCCTCAAGTAAGACGTGCCAATGTGATAACTAAAAGTAGTTAACCGTTAGCGTTGGACTAGTGAGGGCTCATTTGGTATTAGTTAAAGATTTTGGATTTATGTTCTAGCAATATATATGTCACGCCTCGAGAGGGTACCTTAGACGTAACTGACACTCGGATACTATTGCTAGCCCCCAAGCGAACCACGTAGTCTCATTGCATTCGTTTAGTCAACTCATATGCGGAAGATAATAAGAGAAAATAAACTATCAGTGGGCTATCACAATCACTATCATATAAAGTAAGAAAGAAGTATCTCAATAGAAAGGAAATGATAGATAATAATTCTCGACATCAACAATTAACTATCTATGTCTGTGAAGCCTCTATAGCTATCCTCTAAGAAGATACCATGCAGGTCATGGCTACCACAGTCTAATGAAATAATCAAGAGTAAATGAAAAGATAAGCATATCCCCCGAAAGCTAGAGAAGACTCACCAAGTCTCTGTCTGGAAATTTGCGAACCTCAATGATTAGCCTGCTGAAGTCCTCTGTCTACAGAATCTGCATCATAAAATGATACAACGCCAAAGGGGCATTAGTACGTGGAATGTACTGTATGTAAAATGGGCTAAAGTAAATGGAACAAGATAACAATCACTCATTAATCACTCATCCTCACCTCAGAATAAAGGACAGGACTCTATAACCTCACTATCAATCAAGACATTAACAATCACATTACATCAGAGTTCTATCATTATGCAACTTATCTGGGAGTTTCTATATCTGACAACCACTACCTATGAGCCAGTAGTGATACAACGAAGAGATGTCATTGCCACATCCGTCCAGTACGTTGCCGAGGTAAAGGACGAGTCCGTCAGTGGATCCAAAATTCTGTCAAGTCCTCTTTTGGGACAAAGGAAACATCCGCTTTCACGGTCTAATCCTCTCCTATACTGGCCACATAGTTAATAAGTACAAGTGGGACTCACTCTTACCCATTTCGGTGCTAATACTCCTCCCAGGACTCATTATGCTCATAAGTCTATCAATTCATCAAGAACCTCCATCACTCAGCCCCTACGTGCAAGAACACTCACCTCATCTCATTACTAATTAACTCAAAGGGCAAGGCTATCCTTTCAAGTCAAGAATAAGTATTCATCCAACTCTATCAATGTTATTTCCAGCTATTACAGTCATCAATACACTCACCTTAGGACTCAAGACCCAGTCAAACATCACATTCAGACAATCAAGGCTCTAGACATCCCCCTAAGTTAATTATTCAAGTCTTTACAGCAGAATTTATAAGGGTAAATCACAATCACATAATAATACATGTATACAGTAAACTTTAAGCATGATGTTCATCAATTTAAGATACAAAATAT
>JAPFFP010047944.1:0-10097 GCA_026153255.1 Solanum medicagineum
CGTAGGACAGACATGCATCATTCTATGTGACATTGCATTGCATTGCATTACATCTCATGGCATTCATTTTCATCCCAAAATGCTCTGGCTTGTTATGATTATATGGAGTGTTATTGAGATTAGTTATCCATTATATCATTGACTTGTTTATACCTTTACATAATTAGTTTTGGTATTGATTTGATGACAGTTGATGAATTAAAGAGAACTTGAAAAATTGTAGAACTTTCCCCTACGACTTGAAGGTGGGATAAATGACGATTAGACTATCATAGGCTTTGATCATAGAATTTTCAAATGATGTAATTGTGAAGGTTATAAGTTAAGTTGTAGTTGTGGGGATTTGGTGGGAGTATTGGGGGGTACCGATATTCTATAATACTTAATTTTATGTTTATTAGTTCACTTGCTGTGTACCGTGTGTTTGGTACTCACCCCTCCTCCCTTGCTACAACAGTTTTGTAGGTTGCGAGCCCGGATTGTCGTGATACTCTCTACTCTTCCTTGTCCGAGCTTCCTGTGGAGATTGTGAGAGGTAGCTGTTTGCCATCCCAGCTGATTTCTTACTCCTATTTATGATTTTGTTCTATTCTAGAGACAATACCATTTGATACTTGTGTTTCCTTTCGATTCTATTGTAATACATTAGAAGCTTGTGCACGTGACAACCAGGTTTTGAGGGATTTTCATTAAGTTGACTTATTATCCATAATTGAACTTTTATTTTTATTATAATTTCGTATTTTTAATGTTATGGTTGGGTTGTAGGCTGACTTGTCTTGGTGGGATAAGACGAGTGCCATCACACCTGAATTTCGGGTTGTGACAGATATGTTAAGGGCTTGTGTCATTGACTTTAAAGGTAACTGGTATAACCACTTGCCTCTGGTTGAGTTTGCCTACTCAAACAGCTTTCATACGAGCATTCAAATGGCTCCTTATGAAGCCCTCTATGGGAGGAGATGTAGATCACTGATTAGATGGCTTGATATAGGTGAAGCAGGATTAACTGGGCTAGACTTGGTTCACCAAGCTATAAAGAAGGTAAAGATCATCAAAGACAGATTGAGAACCGTCCAGAGTTGCCAAAAGTCCTACACTGATGTTAGGAGAAGGGACCTAGACTTCTAAGTGAATGATTGGGTATACCTGAAGGTGTCACCCCTGAAGGGTGTAATGAGATTCGGGAAGAAGGGGAAGTTGAGTGCTCAATACATTTGTCCCTACCAAATTATGAAGTGAGTAGGAAACGTAGCTTATGAGTTAGAGCTACCACTAGAGTTGGCAGCCATCCATCCGGTCTTTCACATTTCTATGCTTAAGAAGTGTTTAGGAGATTCATACTTGGTTATGCCTATTGAAAGCATTGAAGTGAAAGATAGTTTGAGTTATGAAGAGGTCCCAATCCAAATCCTTGATCATCAGGTTTGCAAATTGAGAACCAAAGAGGTTGCATCTGTAGAAGTGTTGTAGAGAAGTCAATATATTGAAGAGGCTACATGGGTATGTAAGGAGGATATGAAGGCTAGATACCCTTACGTATTAGTGCCTTCTAATGATGAAATCGATCGTAATAATTCATTTCTACTCTCTGAGTTACTTTTCCATTGTTGAGTTGAGTTCTTATCTCTGACTTGTTGTTCTTCTTGAGTCTATGAGTATTTGAGTATGCATATATTTAATTTTATTCATGCCTGATGATGATGTTAGAGGTAGTCTTTCAATTCTAAATCTGAGTTGAGGTTGATTTATGAAGTATGAGTATTCGAGTATTTGAGTTCATTCTTGATAGGTCTCCTAATTGCTCATCATTCGAGGGAGAATGATCCCAAGGAGAAGATATTGTGACACCCTATAACTCTATCCTCACATGTACCTATGTTTCAAGCCTTATTCTTATATGTGGGAAGTGTATTAGTATCATAAGAGATCTCTAGTACTTAGTCAAGTACAAAACCTTCCTATAAATTGAGTTTCTAGTATTGGATTATGCAAAGGTCAACTTTAAATGATCATAGCTCTCAGTACAAAAATAATTAGATGGCCCATGATACCAAATGAAAGCCCTTTGAATTAGTTTTTCAAAGCAACTGGTTTCACCTTATTTGGAGTTCGGAGTCAAAAGTTATGATAATTTTACTGAAGACTGCCAGAGAAGAGTGGTATTACGAAACCCTATTACGGGCTGTAGAATGAAGTATGACCCGTCTGCTAACTCGTAGGAAAAAGTCTTGAAATTTCAATTTTTGGTTCCAGACTTTACGGACCCATCTACGGGTTGAAGAACCTTTTACGAGCCATAGATTGGGCTCGTGAAAGTGAAACTGAGACCTCAAAATTTGTCCAAAAGTTTACAAAAGGGTCCCTATAGGCCGTGGAACGTTCTATGGGCCGTAGATGGGCCCATAGACGGCTTTTGATAGCTTTTGTAAGGAAGATTGATTTGGTCTTTTTCCACCCTTTCAAATCCTAAAGTTCACGTTTTAAAACCTAAATAAAGCACTAAACATGTCAGATCAATCTTTTTACGCTAACACACTCTCTCAAACGTAGAAGCAAGGTTTCAAGAGAGAAAAAGGGCTAGGGTTTGAAGGCAATCTTGTGAATTCTTCCAAGCTAATTCAAGGTCCAAAACTTCCAGGTATGTAAGGCTAACCAAAACATTAGTTCTGTTCTTCCATGTGTCCAATAACCCGGATTGATGGTGATGTGAGTAAATTGAGTCTCCAATGAATGTTTTTTGAAGATTTTTCTTAAAATCTAATGTATTTTCTACATAATCTTGCATGAATTACTGCTTTTATGATTTAATTACTTGAATTGGATGATTTTACATTACGAAATCGAACCGATAATCCAATAATTTTTTTTGTAAAACCATAAAAACCCATTAAATCAATGACCCAAGATCAATAAATCAATAATATTTTTTCCGATTTGGTTTTTGCACACTGCTACTTCTATGAATGATTATAACTGTTAGCTAAAAAAAGGAATAAAGGCACACTGAAGTTGAGATGTCCGTGATCATTCTTGTTTAAATGACTAGAGGTATATAAACTTCTATATAAGAGTAAATATTTTATATGTTGTAATTGATACTTACTTAATACGGCCATGTATATGTAATAATTTTACAAAACTATCTATTAATGTTCTTTTCCTCTCTGTATGCGTAGACTAAGTAGTTGGGTCACTTATGTTTTGGGCTTTGGCCCAATTTTCATTGTATCCCTATATACACAATTGTATATCATATGTAGATCTCCTGTATATAGGCTACATTGATTCACATAGAAATGAAGGTTGATAGGAAGCGGTTAGTGGCAATGGTTGACATCGTAGCTACTTACACATTTGTGGAAGTTAAAATTGCTGCGAAGATAGGACTGAAGTTGAAGAAAAGTCCTTTCTACATTCAGACCATCAGTTCTAAGGCACAAACTATTGCAGGCATGATTGTATTAGCCTACTTTATACCTCCACAACCTGTAATTCAATTCCAAAATCTACATTTGCTTTCTTAGACATGTATTCCTGCTTTTGAATCCTATAGTTGCTCCCTTGTTGGAGAAAATGATGGAATTGAATATCTATATTATACAACCTAATGAAAGAGGAATTTAAATAGGCAGATATTAGAAAAAACCAAGTACTGATTATTAAATACTATAGTTTAGAGAAAAATAGAACCAAAGCGTTTAAAGAACATTAGCTTTATAAAATGATTTCAGTTAAATCACTCAAAAGAGTATTGATACTCTTGACACTTGTTCAAATAACATAGATATACCAATATCTTCACTTTGTTAAATAAAAACAAAGAAGGATATGAGGTTGAACATACTCATTAATCCAATATAGAATAGAAGGGAATAAGACAAGAAAGAACTATTACACATTTAAAGCTAAAAAAGTATACAAGGACAGTGCAGGGGAAGTAAAAGAAACCATACAGCTAAGAATTAAATAAGATGAATTAAGAGTTTCTTAATTTTAACAAAAACAAATTATTTAACTTAGTTAAAAAGTAATTGAATCAAAATGTGAAGTATAATTAAACTAAATTAATTAACAAAATATTTTAATTAAGAAACTTTTTGAGATGATTTTTCAATATTTGTGAAAGCTAACAACTATAGAAATCGATATGCTATAAATACATATTATTAGAAAATTTGTAAAAATGACATTAAAACAACTTCAAAACATTTTAGTTTTTTTTTTTTATAGAGACAGTTATTTTAAATTGAAGATACTAGATAACTAATTTATATTGCAAAGTCCCTAAATTGGGTGTCAATAGTGAGGCCTATGGAGGCAGCGACCCAAGACTTCACCGCGAGGGCAATTTCATCGGGCATTAGTCACACGGTAGAGGTTCTCATAGTAGGGGTTATCCGCAAGAATTCAACATGGTTGGCCGATTTAGGAAGCCTTACAGATTACTGATTATAAATGTCACCCCCCCCCCCCGGAGTGTACCCTTGGCATGGGCGCTACTTAGAGAGTATTGCTAACCCCCCAAGTAAACTATTTATCCTCATCACATTCATTCAATCATAACTAACAGTGGAAGACCTCAATGATCAAGAATACTTAATGGAAGCCAATAGTGATTTGATAATCAAAGGCCAAAAGCCAAACAATATAACAATCAAACTGAGTAAGACCAATATGAAAGAAACTAGCCAAAAACATAACCCAATCACAACTAAACAATCTAGTCTATGAAGTTTCTATCTATTGGCAAAGTGGTGCCAATGACAGACCCATGGCTATCGTAAAATAGAATAAAATAAGTCTAAACTCAAAGTTAGAAAAAAGACATGATATCCTTCGAAAGTAAGGAAGACTCACTAATCAATTGAATGCAAATAGGTACTCAATGGGCCACCTGTTGATGACCACTAGTACCTATTTCTACATCATGAAAAAATGCAGGCCCAAATGGATGTCAGTACGTAGATCATGGTTAATGAGAAAAAGAGCGCAGGTAGAATGTACGAGTTTGTAAAATGGCCAAATGAAACAGATAAGGCAGAACAATAATCTTTACAAAATACCCAACCAAAATGTGTTGAGTTGACGTGCTCCTAGCCTACTGAAGGATCTAGTCCTTTTACCTACAATAAGCTAAAACTTGAAGAAAGTAAATAGCAAAAGGCAAATGCACAAGAATTTTTACGTTGAAAAACTCATTGCTCAAGGGAAGAAAGTCCTATCACAACAAGATTTACCCACCAAATCCGCTATAGAGCAATGTAAAGAAATACAACATACTCGTTATTTCTCTACCTTCCCTTATAAAACAGCTTGTACACAAGCACAAGAAAAGAGCACCCCAAAACACCTATCCTTGTCTAAACTCACAACCCTTATGCAGATAGACTAGGACACAACTAAAACTTTAGACTTCAACATTGTCTCAAATGCTTACATAGCTCTGAACACATTCAAACACGTATGAGTCACGTACCTTTATAACTTAGGTGTGATCTTACACTTTTGGAACTCGACACAACTCTAACAGACTAGAGAACTTTAAAGATCTTCTATCAGGTCCCTCGTCTAGAGTAGTTGTGTCTTCATACACAAAGAGCCAAGGAGAAACTTTTTGAGCAGAAGAATCTTCAATCTTTTCTTAAAAAATACTTGAAAAAACTATCTTTATTCCTTGGACACCCTCCTTCTATACTGATGTGGCTACACCCTATGGACCACTAGTCCTTAGTACATCTCTGATGGACATCTCACCAACTACAACAGCTTTACAGGCTATATCCCATGACTAGCTTTAGCACAACAACCCGATAGTCTACTTGGTCCCTAACTCAGTTTGTTAACCATCAAAACACACAATGTACTCTATGTACTTAACAATTTCCCTCTTTTTGATGATGAAAAACTATGCTTTCACAACTTCGCTTTAGCACACATCTAGATGGTTTACCAAGTCCTTGACTTAGTTTGTTAATCATCAAAGCATTTAAATAGAATGTACTCTACGTACTTAACAATTTCCCCCTTTTGATGAAGAAAAACTATGCCATAATGAACAACCTATTCCATACCCCTCATACTTGTTTAACACTTGTTAATTTTCCTAAATATAAGATTTCCCTTCCCCCTAAATATCATAACCCTCATGTTTGTTTAACACCTATTAATCCCCCTGAATATAAGATTTCCCCTTGAAAGTGATCATCATCTCCATCTCTTCCCCCTTTTAGCATCATTAAAAGGAGCAACAGTAAACTAACATAAGATCACAATCAGAAAATACCAAGTACTTGAGTAAGCATAATATGATCAATATCAGAGAAAATAAAGAATAGGAACTAAATAAGATATGCACATAGGAACCATTATCGCTTTGTTACTAATTCATACATAATCATCACAGACAAAAAAAATTTATGCCCAGGACCGGGTAAAGACCATTCAAAAGAAACTTTTAACTGGCAGGATAGGAGACAAAGACAATAAACAAAAAAGGTTACATAAGCAGAGGGCCTAGGAGCTAGAGGACTTGGAGGCAAGAGACTGGATCAGTTTGGACATACTTGCACTATGGTCTGTATGTGATTCCAATAGTTGCTAGGTGAGTGACTTAACCTCCTTGGACAATTGGGCATTTACTTCCCTGAGCTTGATCACTTCAGCATCCTTCTTAGCCAAAGCAGTAGTCAGGTTCTCTACTCTCTTTCTCAGGGCAGCATTTTGATCCACCATTTCAGGCATCGGTGAATTTTTAGTTCCAGACGTCATCTCTCCAAGTTCACATTCTACGAAAGTAATAAAGGATAGGGACTGCTTTATGGTGCACATTATACTCTTGCTTAGTTTAACTCCATAATACTTAAACATTCGATTGAGTAAGTAACCATAAGCCAGACCTGGTTTGCCCTCAGTCATATTGAGCAGCTTAATCATATGCTCCATCATCATGCAGGTAGATTGATTTCTACCTTGTGCACAATTTTTCAGTCAAGTACAGGTCGACCATTGTGGCTGTTGTTCTTTTCTCCGTTCGTGTCAACAAGATTTTGCTAATAAACTCAAAATAGAGCTGATATTATCCCCTCAAAGGATTTTAGAAACAGCTGAAGAAGTCAGGTTCCTCAGCTTTCCTGCCTTCTCCAAGAAGGATTTTGAAGGGAGCCTGTCAACAATTGTTCTAACCCCCTGAGTCTTTACCTGTAGGATGTCACCAAAAATCCCTTCATCTACCATGAAGAAAATATTCCTAACATTTATCATAAACCCACCATCTTTCTGAATTTTCATGTTGAGGTGAAATTCCTTGGCTTCCCACCCATGTAAGAATGGAATAGGCTATTTGAACAGGTGGCTCCAACCCTGCATGTCAACAGCTTTCACAAGTTCATACATACTTGGGCTATTCTTAGCCGCAAGCTCAAAAACATTCCCATCCAGAACCTCTTGGTCCTGAAGCAGACTAATTCTCTGATCCCTATATAGCATTTTTTAAGTTTTCCTCCTTTTTATTTGTGAAGCTGGTCCTCTAGTGGAAGCAGGTTCACTCCTTTTTTCCTTATTAGACAACTCTTTAGGTACCTTTAATTTCAGGTCCCCTATTCAGGTCTCCCCACTCACCTTCAGACTCAGTCCAGTCGATATTTGTTTCCTCTTCAACCTTGACAACCTTTTTCTCAGTAAGTCATCTTTCAACAGTGGTTTTCGTCACCCTTCTTTTAGAGATATGATTTTTCTTGCTTGCTCTCATTTCATCATAAAATATTTTCTTTTCAGTTCCTTGGGTCGTACAACATCTTGTGATCTCAGCAGTTTCCTCACTAATCTTGTCTTTACTTTTATTTGTTCTGACCTGGTCCTTGTAGAAGCCGGAGCAAAAGCAATTCTAGGTTTCTTCACTTTCCAAGACAGTGGCCTGCTATCATCTTCATTACCTTCATCCTCTCTTCCTCTATTGCCACATTCACAGGCTTCATCTTACTTACAAGTGTTTGATTATATTCAGGCTTTCTTAGTGCCAAGGGAGGATCAGGGGATGTCAGTTCCTCTATTTTTACAAATGTGTGGAGTGAAGTGGGTGGTGTTGTGTTAGTGATAGAAGACAGTAAGATTCAACTTCCACATCTAGTTGGGAAGACGAATGGACTGAGGTAGTGGACATGGTGAAAGAACACAGAGAGACGTCTTGAAGAAACTGAAGGAAAGAAGAGATGGACGGCTATAAGACTAAAAGGCTTTTGAGAAGGTAATGAGATCAACACAATGACAGACTAAATCATTTTAAAAAGAGAGGGAAAAGGAGTGTTTGGTCCCTGATTGGTTGCGACTCTTCGGGGATAGGAACGAAGTGATGTTGATTTGGAAAAAGCTTAATCGACATGACTGGTCTTGAGCATTCACGTTAATGAAGTGACAGATTATGAATAGAGGTCCCCTTAAAAGCTTTTAGAAACAGCTGAAGAAGTCAAGTTCCTCTGCTTTCCTGCCTTCTCCAAGAAGGATTTTGAAGGGAGCCTTTCAATAACTGTTCTAACCCCCGAGTCTTTACCTGTAGGATGTCACCTAAAGTCCCTTAGTCTACCATAAAGAAAATATCCCTAACATTTGTCCCAAACCCACCATCTTTCTAAATTTTCAGGTTGAAATAAAATTCCTTGACTTCTCACTTATGTAAGAATGGAACAGGCCATTCAAATAGGTGGCCCCAACCCTGCATGTCAACATCTTTCACAAGTTCATACATACCTAGGCTATTCTTAGCCGCAGGCTCAAAAACTCTCCCATCCAGAACCTCTTGGTCCTGAAGCAGACTAATTCTTTGGTCCCTAGATAACACTTTTTCAATTTTCCTCCTTTTTATTTGTGAACTTGGTCATCTGGTGGAAGCAGGTCCACTCCTTTTTCCCTTATTAGACACCTCTTTAGGTACCATTAATTTCTCAGGTCCCCTGTTCAGGTCTCACAACTGACTTTCAGACTCAGTCCAGTCGATATCCATTTCCTCTTGAACCTTGACTACCTTCTTCTCAGGTAAGTCATCTTTCAACAGTGGTTTCCTTCGCCCTCCTTTTAGAGAATGATTTTTCTTGCTTGCTCTCACTGCATCACCCAATAGTTTCTTTTCAGTTCCTTATATTGTGATCTCAGCAGTTTCCTCACTAATATTGTCTTTACCTTTATTTGTTTTGACCTAGTCCTTGTAGAACCCAAAGTAAAAGCAATTCTAGGTTTCTTCACTTCCCAAGACAGTGGCCCACTGTCATGTTTATCACCTTCATCCTCGTCTTCCTATATTGCCACATTTACTGGCCTCATCTTACATACGAGTGTTTGATCATATTCAGGCTTTCTTGGTGCCAAGGGAAGATTAGGGGATGTCGATTCCTTTGTGTTTACAGGTGTGTGGAGTGATGTAGACGGTGGTGTGTCAGTGTTAGAAGACAGTAATTCAGCTTCCACATCTAGTTGGGAAGATGAATGGATTGAGGTAGTGGACATGAAGAAACTGAAGGAAAGAAGAGATGGACGGTTGTAAGACTAAAAGGCTTTTGAGAAGATAATGAGATCAACATAATAATGGACTGAATCATTTTAAAAAGAGAGGGAAAAGGAGCGTCTGGTCCCTGATTGGTTGCGACTCTTCGTGGATAAGAATGAAGTGATGTCGATTAAGGAAAACGCTGAATCAACATAACTGGTCCTAAGCATTCACGTTAATGAAGTGAGTAAGGTCCCGGAGTGAATCTTCTCAATTTTGATCTTCAACTCCTATGAAATTGTTACATCTTGCTTACCTATGAAGTAAAAGTGATATTTAAAAACTGTGTATAATTCCTTAGATACATGTTTGGACCCTTTTAGCAAAGAATGTGGGAGACATCACAATCCTCTTTGACCCTTCATGCTTTTGTCTAAACATACTTAACTTCAGCCTAACCTTTTCATAACCGATCCTTGGTTAATCAGCAAGTTCTTTTCTCTTCTCAGTTCCTTGGAACCTTGAATTTATTTGGATCATCCTGTCAAGCAGCGCCACCATCATTTTCACTATGATGACCATCTGCTTATGGAGTCCCTTACATCAGTACTCGGTCATT
>JAPFFP010047945.1:0-10095 GCA_026153255.1 Solanum medicagineum
ATGAATGTTGGATGAAGAGACTTGGAGTTTGAGGTACGCGATTTGGTGTACTTGAAGGTATCTCCAATGAAGGGTGTCATGAGGTTTGGAAAGAAAGGGAAGCACAACCCACAGTATATTAGGCCTTATCAAACCCTGAGATGAGTGGGTAGCGTTGCTTACGAATTAGAGTTACCAGCAGAGTTAAGTGATATACATCAGGTATTTCACATTTCTATGCATAAGAAGTGCTTGGGAGATCCCTCTCTAGTGGTCCCGGTTGAAAGTGTGGGGATTAAGGATAATTTGTCATATGAAGAGATTCCGGTGCAAATATTAGACTTGTAGGTTCGTAAATTGAGGACCAAGGAGATTGCTTTGGTGAAGGTTCTTTGAGGAACCAATTCATGGAGGAAGCTACATGGGAGGCTGAGCAAGATATGAAGGCCAAGTATCCACACTTGTTTGTTAGCCTAAGTGAGGATCCTGAAGGTAAACATTCGTATTTCACCTTGAAGATTTATATTTATTATGTTAGAGAATCTTGTGGTTTGAGCTAGCTTTGTCCGTATCATTATCATTCGAGGATGAATGATCCCAAGGGGGAGATATTGTAACACCTCGTGAAATGACAAAAATACCTCTAGAATCAACCTTTCGCATAACATGTCTTCCCTTGCTCAGTTTGAAAATTCGAGATCGGATTTGCGATAAGTGCAAAAAGTCGAGTCAGAAAATGGTCTTGTCTTAGCTTTAACTCGAAAAACTACAATTTATTTTTATCCAAGTAAGCATAACATAGTGGGGTTTCCGCACCCCTTCCGCGACACGGAGTGGACTTGGAACCACACTTATAATTTTTCCGAATTTTTGATGAAAGTTGAAATTTTGCGAAAAGTGGATTTTAACACTAGTGCGCATCGCGTACTAGTGCAAATTGGAGGCGTTTTGTTCTTTTAATGGGTAGGGGTAATTCCAACTTTTCCCACACCCCATATCCTAAACTAAGTCAGTTTTTAAGACTATTTAAGTTGAAAAACACTATTTTCTTCGTTCATATGTTTAAGCAAGCAAACCCTCTCAAGAAACTTGCTATCAAGAATTAAAGAATCGATAGTACTGCTTAGGGATTCCTCCAAAGCTTCCAAGAAATCATTCCAAGGTATGTAAGGCAATCCTAAAAAGTATTATTTTCGATAATATCTCCAAAAATAGAATTGGTTATCACCTATGAAATTTCAATATTTAGTTGAGATTAAGTCCATGTGAACCTTGCAAAGTACGTTATTGTTCATGGAAAATTTCATAGATTCTTGAAGAGTATTAAGATTATTAGTCCCTATATGATCACATTAAAGAAATATTTTTAAGTTTATGTGCATTTATGATCAAGATTTATTATTGTTGAGTTTTCTTGAAAATCTTGATATTAGTTCAGAAAAAAAAGAGATTAGTTTGAGTACCTTTAAGTTAAGTTCAAGAAGTGCTTTTTAAAGACTTATTTTGCAAATTAGCCAAGAAATTTTGGAATAATTTGAGTCACTGAGTTGATTCTAGTTTTAGTTAAGTTAAAGAAGTTAGATGAGAAAGCTAAGTAGTAAGATGGGCTAAGTCCCCGAGAAAAAGCCAGATTTCCAGAAGTTATAATTCTTTAAGTATGAGCTAAAGTATTTTGGGAATAGTATTGAGCATTGATATGGGTGAGAGTAGAATAAATTACTCGAGCTCATAAACTATGTAGCCAGCATAGGATAAGATTGTACTAGGGTACCTTCCTCTTTAGCCACTGAGATGACCCAAATTTGGGATGGATCCACTCCCCTAGTTCTTCGCCCCTACCCCGGCAAAGTACGAATGGCTCTGGCAGAATGGGCATGACGTATCACCACGAAGCTCACAGTGGTAGTTGTCAGTTAGAGAAACTCTCCAAGCTAAGAAATATATTTACTTATCAGTTTTTAGCATGTTATTCTCAGCATACAAGTCTTATGATTATTGTTATTTCACTTATGAACTATTATGATGAATTTTGAGATGCATTATGATATCCTTATTAAATGTTTTGGCCATCTTACATACCGTACATACCACATACTGACGTCCTTAGAACCTACATCATTTTATGATGTAGATGCAGGTGATAGAGTTCCTCAATAGCGCTCCGTTGTGATCCTTCCAGCTATTAGTTTATTGATGAGGCCTCTTCTAAGCCCGAGGCTCTATGAGTTATGTTATTTCATTTCAATTTTCATTTTCTATTCTGGCTACTTGGGGCTTGTCTCAGTAGTCCCTTCAGACATTGTGGTAGAGGTTCCATAGACCAGGTGTTAACATTTCATTCTCTAGTTTATTCAGATATTGCCTAAGAGCTTTTTAATCAGTTATGCAGAACATTTTTGCTTAGTTGTTGCTATTATATAGCTTTTCTACTATTTTTGAGTCTTTCGCTGAGTAGTGAGCCTGGCCAAGTGGTTCACTTGGGACCAAAAATGGTTCTTGAGTGCCGGCCATGTACAGAGTGTAGGCTCGGGGCGTGACAATGAGTGAGGAAAATTGGTTAGCCTTCTTTAATGGGTATATTTGTTGTTAATTATTGTACATCAATGGGAATATCTTGTGGCATATTATTTGGTATTATAGTAGTATATTCTTTAGGATTGTACATATTTTCCCACATCTGTGTAATTCTATATAATGTATTGTGGGTGTATAATGAAAATATCTTTTCCACCCATTTTGAGTGATCAAATTTGCAAAAATAAAGATGTTAGCACTGGACGTCTGTCCTACTATGGGAGAAAGGATTAAAAATTAGGATCTGTAGGATACAATAGGAGTGATCATGATGGAGGATAAGATGTAGAAAATGAGACTGAGATGGTGCAAACATATCAAAGAGGAGATGCATGATGCTTCATTGTAGAGGTGTGAGAAGTTCACTATGGATGATCTTAGGAGAGGTAGAGATTGGGGAAGAAGTATTAAAGAGAAATAATTATACAAAATATGATGAAATTGCACCTGACCAAGGACATGACCTTAGATAGGAGGTTGTCTAGCACACAAATTAGTGTAGGAAGTTAATAACTAGTAGCGCATTGTCTTGCCTATCCTTCCATACTGGAAGTTATAGTATTTTTCCTGTACTTTCTTGTCTTTCCTTTTTTGTTACTATTTATTGTCTTTGTACTTCGATTACCACATTATTTTGTTTAAGTTACTATTCTTTTTTTTTCATATTGTTTCATCATGCTTTATTTAGCATTTTTACATGATTTTTTCATTTCCATTTTATCTTTTTCAATATAATTTTCCATGAGACGAGAGTCTAATATTAGAACATTCTCTGTACCTCCTAGCTAGGCATATGGTCTACATACCCTCTTCGGATCCCACTTTGTGGAATCACATTGGATATGTCATCGTCGTCGTATTATTTCTAGATTTCCTTTAAGTAATATTGGCAATTGTATGCCCCATACACTAAATTCACATAGTTTAATATTACAATTCACACATAATGAGGAATTGATTAGCAGTCATATGGATTTTTTTACCTAATCTATCTCTTAATTTGTTTGCAAAGAAGTCTCTACTATCTACAGCATTGGTAAACTAATAGTAATAGATAGAACGATTCAAATCAAGTGAAGACCTAGCACATCTAGTGTCAAGGTTATACTCAACCTCTAAATTGTATAAAGTTGCAGTTTGTGGATGGAAATTTTGGTAAGTTGATCGAGGTTTTGCAGGAGATGTATATTTTTTAAATTCTAGCAAGGTAACATTTTTTTAGGGATGGACTAAAAAGAAAAGAGTGCCATGAGACAGAGAGAGTACTTTATCATTTTTTAAAAAAAAATGTATATGATAGTGATATGGAAACTACAAAGCAATGCATACATTTTGAATTTTTGCTTAAATAAATGCTCTGTTCATTTTAATTTATTTATCTTATTTTTTACTTTAGTCGATGTTAATAAAAAGAATATTGGGAATTATTTAATTTCAAACTTCCACTTGACAAGATCAATGGATTTTTTTGATATATTCTACATATCTTTAGTTTTTAGCTTCCTTTGGACAGAACATTTTGAACTTAAAAATTTTAGTTTGTTTGAAGGTGGGATTGGAAAGTTTTGAAATTTGAATTCTTTTCAAATATAGATTTTCTAAATCTGATTTAAAAATTGTGGTCAAATAAGTAGCTGAAGGAAATTTTTAAAAAATTAATGGTCAAATGTTCATTTAGATAACAACATTAATTTTTTTATCTTAATATTATTTAAACTGAATTTTCTTTGTTTTGTGCCTCTTTTTTTTAGTCCCGCTGAATGTTAGATTAGAAATTAAAACCTAATTTATACTATTATAAATGTGTTAGTGCCTCTCTTTTTTTCAGTGTATTATTTTCTTGGGAATTGTATCCACAGATTCTTCAATGTCTGATCAAAACGTTTTGCTTAGCTTGAAGAAAACATTCTTTTACAACTTCTTTCCATCAAACGATGAAGAAGAAGTTCGCACACCTAACAATATTCCATGGGTAGTGACTCGAGAATTAATTGAGATGAGGGACCTATCCATACCCCTAAAATTGATCTGGAAGATCCATGGCAAATGAAGAAAAAGATTACCCGTGACGAGACCGTTATAGGCAAGCTGATGATTCCATTTGTTGAGATGCTTGAGTACATTCTTCGACACTGGACGTTGGACATGGCCAAAAGTTTTGAGGATAGGTGTGGTGTGCCCGTTGACGTGTGGGATGTAACTAAGGAGAATGCCCCTAAGAAGTATGAAGGTGGAAGTGTTTGCTTAAGGAAGCTGTACAACGATGACGTTACTGTTTTGTGCATCGAATTGTTCAATGATCGCGGATTGGGAGATGGTGATGAGATTGGGATGTATTGGGATCCTAGATCTTCAAGTTTAATGTTCAAATTATTTTCTGAGACTCGCGCTTAGTGAAAGGTCCAAGCATTTAGGATAAAAGATAACATAGTGTTTAGTCTTTTTGTTTGTATTACTCTCACATATAGTTGTAATAGCTAAAGATTTGATTCTGGAATTGAAATATCTGTTCTATATATGGAGTATAATGATTCTTGAAGTTCCCAATTTAGTCTGCGCAATTCCCTTTTTGTACTTGTTAGAATAATGTAGTACGGGAGTTGTGTGAATTCCTAATAATTTAGATATGAAATTTCGAAAAGCAGTAATTGTATTCTCAATTTCTCTAACAGAATTAGTTCTAACATTTTTTCATATGTTATTCAAAACTCGGCAAGTCCAAAGTTGCAAACAAGAATGGATACCTTCCTGGTAAATTCTCTAACATGTGCCAAAACATCACAACAGAAGTCTCTCAGCCATACGTTGAAACTATGGTCATGTTTTGTGCACTTGAAGTATTGACAGCAAAAAGTATCAGATATGTTTGTAATGACCTTAACGACCATTTTGGAAGTTCCAAGAAAAAAATGACTGCTTTGCCCCTCCCATTAGTTTCCTCTGGTGTTACTTGTTCAATTTGCGTGGTGGTTTTGGGAAAAATGTCCAAAGGTTGAAAACTTCGCGATTTTTAAGTTTTAAGGCTTTAACACTTGTAAAAGTGAGTTTTGATGTCATTTGGAGTTTCAGGTCTTGGAATGGAATTCCACCAGCCTCGAAACATGGAAGTTTATCTAGGAGACGTGTCGGAATCAGATTCGAAGTCCGTATGTGAAATGGAGATCTTAAGTTTGAAAAGTTAATTTAGAATGAACTAGGTTTGACTTTCGTCAACGTTTTGAGTTTGGGTGCTCGAATTGGATTTCTGATGGTTCCATTGGTTCCGAGAGGTGATTTTAGTGCTGGAATGAGCTTTTTCATTTTAATCTTTTGAATTCTAAACTAGTTTAGTTGAGATTTATCGAGTTCTAGGTCAATGGGACCTCGACGAATTTTGACAATTTGATTGAGTTCGGAATATCTAAGTTAGTAGGGTTGCATATATGGTTTATGTGTATCGGGTCCCGAATGAATTTTGAGGATCCATTCCATGAATTTTGTGTTGTAGAAATTGCTAATATCTGGTGTCAGTAATTTTCTTCTTCGCATTTGCGGAGATCTTATTCTCAGATCTCTACATTTGTGGAATAGAGGTTTGGGTCACCTCCGCGTTCGCAGAGGGTTGGGGAGTGTGACTCTGCGTTCGCGGAGGTCATTAAATGCTTGAACAATGTTTAATCGGGAAAATACCCCTTTCCTCCATTTTTGGACTCCAAAAGCTCGGATGGGCAATTTTTGAAGGAAATCTTGCAGGGAAAATGTTTGGATAAGTATTTTTAACTTAAAACCTTGAATTTTCATTACTTGCTTTATGATTTTAGCCCCAAATTTTCTTGGATTTAATTCTTAATTTCATGAATTTGAAAAACCCTTGACTTGAGAAGAATTGATGACTGTTACCTCATTTTCACTCAATTTTTATATGATTTTCACCCATGAGTTTCATTTTACATATAGAACATGATTTCACACTCAATTTGCAAATTTGATATTTTCGAAAACTAATCAATTTTTGGATGATTTTTCCCCCAACCCCAACTATGGAAATATAGGCATTGATAGACACATTTTGATTTTTAGATTATGTTCTTGATAGCAGTTTGACGATTTAGAGTCGATTCTCATGAGTCATTCCTTTTGTTGGTGTTTTCGTGTGTGGTTCAGACTCAAGGTAGGTTTAGCTAACCCTTCTTTGGGACTAGGGTAGAATAATTGACTATTCATATGATATGCACTATGGGATGGGATGATATGACATGTACATGTTGAGAATTATTGGTGTGATGCGCTATGCATGTTCTTATTTGATTGTGATTGATGTAGAAACATGGATGTGTATCATATTATGGTTGTGGCTCATGGAAAGAAGGTGTACTTGTGATCTATAATTTGAGAATTATGGTTATGGTTGAGGCATTCATACATAAAAATGTGGTAGAATTGTGATTGGATATTCTAAATAAGAATTATGGCCTGTTATGAATAGAATGTGAACATATCATGAAATGATCAAACATTTGGGGAACATGTGATATCTACTATGCTTGTGGTGATGAATATTGCTTATGCATTGTGTCTCATTGCATGCACTCTCATATTGCATATTGTAAAACTTGGTAACTTGAGAACTGCGACACCACCTTTTTGTGATAAAGTGTGACACCTTTTAAAATCCTTGACCATGAGAGGGTGGTAAGGTGAAACGAGATACTATGATTGTGATTGAGGTATATGACTTGCGAGTTTCCCATGAGTCCCCTTAGTTTATGGAGCCTTAGCTCGACGGGGGGTAAATATGACTGGCTGTATCACAGTCTTGATGTCACCTTGCTATACATACATTGCATCATCATAGATATCATTGCACTATTGTATTTGAGTAGAATATTTTATTGTGACCGGTGTTTACTCGTTTTTGTATTTATTTGTGGATTTTATAATTATATTGTCGACACTTTGCCACATTGATTTTTCTGGTGCAGGTGGAAGCGTTCCTAGTTTACTTCATAGTTTATTCAATTCTTTAGTCTCAGTGGGTTAAACCTACTGGATACATATTGTGTGCACTCACTCCCCCTACTTCTTCTCCCTCGCCTCTTCTGGTCAGGAATTACCATGTGGTGGTTGATTGTTGACCGTGCAGTGGTTTTACTTCCATCTAGTGGTGAGGCTCAGGGCCCTGAGTCCCCATTTGATGTTATCTTGCAGTATTGGTAGTCTTTATTTAGAATCTGAAACTAATGTATTTACTTCATTTCAATACTTGTCTAGATGCTCTTTCGTACTCGTGACACCAAGCCTTGGATGTTAATTTAGCATTATGTGTACTTTTGTATCTATTAGCATTATGTATCTTTCGTATATATCTATCTATAAAGCTCGTATATTACTGTTTATTTGTGATTTGTGGTCCTTTTGTCTTGGTCCATTATCGGGTTATAACAATCTTGATCTAGAACAACTCTTAACTATCCATGTCAAGACATTTAAAATCATCTGGCCGTATCATTGGTGTCAAGTTCTAAGTATGTGAGGCAATAGGGATATGTCTTTCATGAATAATGCAATGGTTTAAAGGTCAAAATCTGTTTATCAAGTTCATTGTATAATGAATTTTATCACATGATTGAGGCTCAAAATATATCTCTGAGTGAAACGATGAATTTTCAGAACATTCTGATGATGATACCAAGTTCCTTACAGGGATATATGTAATACCTTACGTATGAGAAATGTAAGGAATATAAGGAAGCAAAGTTTACGTATTTTAAAATCATGCGAGACTAGACCTAAAATTCACAATATTATTATTATTATTATGAGCAGGTTGGTTTGTTAGTTTGTTAAACATTGTATTCAAGTGTTTGTTTCCATTTTTCTGCATAATTGAAGTATCATGATCATGAAACTCCTTAAATAGGAACCATATTAATTTGAGATCAGAATAGGAAGCAACAAACTTAAAATCCCGAATCCGCCAGAAATTTGACATATGATAAGAACCAACAAACTTTAAATCTTTAATCCGCAAGAAATATGAAATCATAATCGGAACAAACAACTTAAAATCCTGAATCTGCCTTTGGCTGGCACTGAAAATCCTAACGAATAACTAGAGCAAAAGAAACTCGCAGCTTGCTGCCCTTCTAAAATGATGATATTACCATAGAATGCTCTTCTTGAACCATTTATGCTGCCCTTCTAAATTTGGAAACAAATTGGAAGCTAAAAGCAATAATTCCTTTTCCTCTTTAAGTTAAGCTAACAGCAGTAGTCATCCCACTTATATTTAAGCTCTTTGCGTAGAAATGAGCATAAACCATCTTCAACGTTGAAGGAAAGAATTCAAGAAACAACTCTAGTTTCCTTCCATCTTTTGTTAGTATGAACATGTGTAGAAGGTTCTTGAAGAAATTAATTATAGTTGTCTAGACAAACTTAAAATTCAATTAATAGCAGCCCTAAAATCAATATTCATAATAGTAGAGTCCATACCTTAAATGCTTCATCAACTGAGCTGCATCAATAAAACAATGAAACATGAAAAAATTGCCTCACATCACTTGTAAAAGATAGATGTTGAGCAGGCCAAATCTTCAATACCTCTCCATCTGAGTCAAATGAAAAGCCCAGTACAAGAATTTTCAAGAGACAACGATAACAAACCATACAAGAAGTTCTCTTTTATCTTTTAATAATACAAGGTCTCAAGGACATTCGAGTATTTCTTTAACAGCCTGAGGATTATCATAAAACTTGTTCCTTTGCGCATATGCCAATCCCCTATTTATGGAAAATATAGAGACAGTACAACAATTTTCCTACTCATATTGTTCCAAGAACAAGAGTTATTTACATGTGTACATGCAAGTCTATCTAAGGAAACAAATTAGAAGCAAATTTGTAGTGACCTTGCTGGTCATTTTTGAACCTATATGTAAAAATTATTGTTTTGCCCTTTCGTAAGTTACTTTGGACCTATTTTGAACTATTTGTATGGTTGAAACCGAAATCTAATGCTTTAAAAGTGGAAAATATGAGTTTTGGCATTTTTTGGAAGCTTAAGTTGGTGAAAAAGTGAGTTACTGTACCATTCTGAGTTTTGGGTGTCGGATTAGAAATCTATCAATTAAATTAGTTCTGAAACGTCGAATCTAGTCTAGGAGAAGTTAAAAAACTTTATTAATTTGGAGCTAAAATGAAGATTTTTTATCCAAAGTTGCATTTTTTGTTGTTTTCAATTTTTGTCAATAATTTTTGTTGTATAGGTTTACGACGTGTAATTAAAGTAATTAAATAAAAAAGGGTGAAATGATTTCCCTTTCAGTTGATTTTATTCAACGATTGACCAAAATATTAATAATAAATAAATACTAAAAATTCGGTTCACCTATCCTTGGACGTGAGTGCTTAGCCTCGATCGCCTCGGCTCACTTGAGCTATAGTCAGGACCGATGTTGGAGATGTTGGGGACTTGAAACTTTCAGTGTACGGTGGTGATGGCGCGAGTTTGGAGGTCGCCATCATTCCTGTCCGAGATGCATTGTTTTCAATATGTTACTT
>JAPFFP010047946.1:0-10095 GCA_026153255.1 Solanum medicagineum
TTGGGACTTGAGTTTGGGGAGTGAAAATATGACTAAGTGTTTGAGTGAGTATTGGGAAATGTTTAGGATGATATGAGTTTGAAATTTGGCTAAGTATGGGTAAAAACATGTTAGGGAACAGTTAGGCCCAAGACTTAAGTCTTGGACTGAACTTAAAAAACCAGTCCCCAAAATGTAGAGGGCGCGTAGCGGAGGCAACGAGAAAAACCCATTGGAAATCGCACTTTGGATTTTCATAATTGCTAATCTTTTGCTCTTAAATCAGGATTGGACCCTTTTTCACCTAATTTTGACCTCCTGAACAAGAATATGAAGTCGGATTTTCAAATAGCAAATGAATTTTGAGATATATGGAATTTAAAATTCCGGGCATTATGAGGCACGTTTGTGGTCACTTTTTGGTGTCGTTTCAACATCTCCCCCTTGGGAACATTTATCCCCCGAATGTCAAAGAGATGTACAAGACAAGAATAATCATAACAAACCAGCCCCAATTAAAATGCAACGTTACATTTAAAACACCATTTTAAAAATCTCAATATAAGTGTAAAATCAGCATGACTTGCCAACTTAGACATGAATGAATTTGAATGACATAGGGGCTGAAAACATAAGACTTGAAATCATATAGGGTACATAGAACTAGCACCTTAGGCTTGAGTGGAGTGGAAAAGATAAGGATACCGCTTTTGCATGTCCACTTCGGCCTCCCAAGTAGCACTTTCGATTTGTTGGTTCCTCCAAAGGACCTTAATGGATGCCACCTCCTTGCTCCACAATCTTTTCACTTGCTTATCTAGGATCTGAATTGAAACCCCCTCATAAGTCAAGTTATCCTCAATGACATCCACACCATCAAGAAGCACAATAGCATTAGGATCACCAACAAATTTTCTCAACATAGAGACATGGAATGCCCGATGAACCAAATTCATTTCACTAGGCAACTTCAACTCATAAGCTACCTTGCCAACCTTCTTCAAGACCTCATAAGGACCAACATATCTTGGATTCGATTTCCGCTTTTTACAAAAATGGACCACACCTTTCGTTGGAGAAACTTTCAAATAAACCCAATCACCCACATAGAATTAAAGGTCTCTTCTTCTCACATCGACATATGATTTTTGATGCCTTTGGCTATTCTAAACCTTTCCCTAATCATTGTAACATTCCCAAGAGCCTCCATAACCAGATCCGGTACAAGACACTCCAACCTCAAACCAACCAACCGGTGATCTACAATGCCTCCCATATAGAGCTTCAAAAGGAGCCATACCGATGCCAGAGTGATAGCTAAAGTTGTAGGCAAACTCAATCAAAGGGAGATGGTCATCCCAACCACCCCTTAACTCCAATACACATGCCCTAAGAATATCTTCAAGGATTTGAATTGTCCTCTCAGCTTGGCCATCCGTTTGAGGGTGGAAGGTTGTACTAAGGTGAACTTTCATACCAAGAACCCTTTGAAAAGACCTCCAAAAGTGTGAAGTGAATTATGCACCACGATCCAATATAATGGAAAAAGGAACCCCATGCAACCTTACTAACTCATGGATGTACAACCTTGCATACTCTTTAGCCCCACATGTGGTCTTAACCGGTAGAAAGTGGCCGATTTTGTCATCCTATCAACTACCACCCAAATGGAATCTAAATCTTTTCTAGTCTTGGGCAATCCAACCACAAAATCCATATTAATTACCTCCCACTTCCCCGTAGGAATCTCTATGTCTTGGGTTAGGTCACTCGGCCTTTGATTTTCGCTTTGACTTGTTGACAAATATGGCAACTAGAAACGAATTTGGCATATCCATTTCATGCCTCCCCACCAATACACATCTCTCAAGTCTCTATACATTTTGGAGGAACCAGAGTGAATAAAGTAAGAACAATTATGGGTCTCATCAATAATCTTCTCCCTCAAACCATCAACACAAGGCACATACAACCTACCTTGGTACCTAAGGGCACCATCTCCCCATTGGGAGAAAGTCTCTACTTTGCCCTCTTTCACCAAGGCCTTCAATTCAAGCAAGGAGGAGTCAAGATCTTGTTCTACTATCACCTCATCAACCAAACAAGACTTAGACCCATCAACAACAACTACACCATCATCATCAACCTCCTCCAACCTAACCCCCAATCTAGCCAATCTATGCACCTCCCTAGCCATCTCCCTATCACCACCATCCGCATGATCTAGGCTGCCCATAGACACTGAACTCAAAGCATCCGCCACCACATTTGTGTTCCCCGGATGATAATGCACACTCATGTCATAATCTTTGAGAAGTTCTAGCCACCTTCTTTGTCTCAAGTTGAGATCTTTTTGAGTGAAGACATATTGGAGGCTCTTATGATCGGTAAAGACATTAACATGCACCCCATACAAATAATTACGCCAAATCATTAATGCAAACATCACGGCAGCCAATTCAAGATCATAGGTAGGGTAGTTCCTCTCATGCACTTTGAGTTGCCTAGAAGCATAGGCTATGACCTTACCATTTTGTAGCACACAACCTAAACCAACTCTAGATGCATCACAATACACAACAAAACCCTCAAGCCCATCTGGTAGTGACAATATAGGAGCCGATACAAGCCTACCCTTCAATGTTTGGAAGCTTCTCTCACATTCATTGGTCGACACAAACTTAACCTTCTTTTGAGTCAATTTGGTCATATGGGAAGCAATGGAGGAGAACCCATTCACAGACCTTCTATATTAACCTGTAAGGCCCAAGAATCTCCTAATATCCGACGGGGTCAATGGTCTGGGTCAATTTCTAAACACATCAGTTTTCTTAGGATCCACTTTTATACCATCTCCCAACACCACATGACCCAAGAACGCAACCTCCTTCAACCAAAATTCACACTTATCATATTTGACATATAATTTCTCCTCCTTCAATCTTTGCAACACAACCCTCAAATGACCCATATGCATCTCTCTACTATGTGAGTAGATCAAAATATCATCAACGAAGACCACAACAAAGTAATCAAGGTAAGGTTTGAAGACCCTATTCATTAGGTTCATGAAGATGGCTGGTGCATTAGTCAACCCAAACAACATCACAACAAACTCATAATGCCCATATCAAGTTTGGAAAGCCATCTTAGGAATATTGCACTCCCTCACCCTCACTTGATGATACCCGGACTGAACATCAATCTTAGAGAAAAAGCTAGCCCCTTGCAATTGGTCAAACAAGCCATCAATTCTTGAAGAGGATATCTATTCTTTATAGTGACCCTATTGAGTTGCCAATAGTCAATGCACATTCTAAGTGGCCTATCCTTTTTTTTCACAAACAACACCGGGCACCCCAAGGGGATTGACTAGGTCTAATAAATCCCTTTTCCAAAAATATTTTCAATTGCTCTTTAACTCCTTCAACTCCGTCGGGGCCATACTATAAGGGGGAAGGGAGATAGGTTGAGTATTGGGAAGGAGATTTATGCCAAAATCTATCTCCCTTTCGGGAGGGACACCGAGAAGGTCATTTGGGAAGACATCAAGAAACTCATTTACAACCAAAATTGACTCTATGGAAGGGATTTTGTACTCCACATCTTTAAACCTCAAAAGATGGCAAAACACACCCCATAGAGATCAATTTGCAGGATTTAATGCATGAAATGAATCTACCCTTGACCACCACATCTTGACTTTCCCATTCAAAGACGGGTTCATTAGAAAATTGAAACTTGACCCTACAGGTTCTACAATCAATAGAAGCATAGAAGGAATGAAATCAATCCATCCCAAGAATGACATCAAAATCTACCGTGTCTAATTCAACAAGATCACAAGGCAACAACTTATGCAAAATGCAAATAGGACAACTTTCATAAACTTTCCTAGCAATAATAGAGGCACCGATAGGAGTAGATACTTCATATGGCTCATGCAACAACTCGGGGACAACATGGAAATTTTTAGCAACAAAAAAGGTAACAAAGGAAAGAGTGGCACCCGTATCGATCAAAACATACACATCAAAGTCAAAGATTTTCATCATACCGGTAACAACATCGGAGACCTTACCAATCCCTTGCCTCCCATGTAGAGCATAAAATCAATTGTGCCTTGGGCCACCACCTTGAGGACCACGTCTCCCCCATGGGACCGCATTAGCATCCTGGACTTTCCCACGATTTCTTGGACAATCTACCTTCTTATGCCCAAGCTTCCCACAACAAAAGCATGCAGTGCAATCTTTCAAGCATTGGCCTTTATGACCCTTCCTACATGTATGACACACATCAATGGGAGCCACAACACCAACACCTTGAGGCTTAGGGAGGTCTTTGGCAAATCCCCTATTAGTAGCATGGTGAGACCCTTGGCCTTGATGGAACCGACCACCCCTTTGGAACTTACCCTCTTGGCATCATGCCCCCTTATCTTCCTCAATTTCTCCTCCTCCATTTGCTCCCCATAGGTCATCAATGGAGACAAGTCCATCTTGGATGGAAATTCTTCACTTACCAAGTCGGAGACCTCCATCACAAAGTTATTCATCCTAGATCGAGGATCAGACACCAAATGAGGAGCATACTTTGAAGATTGATTAAACTTGAGGGCGTACTCCCTCACACTCATAACACCTTGTTTAAACTTCATAAACTCTACCTACTTCGCTTCCCTAAGCTCAAGAAGAAAAAACCAGTTAATGTAAGCGAATTTGAACTCCTCCCAAAGCACCACATTACCAACCCCCTTCTCACCCTTCCATTGATCATCATATTTGAGCTACCTCTTTGAGTTGGTACGCCACCAACTGCGCCTTTTCATTTGTCCCAACACCCATGATATTCAAGATCTTATTGACCTCATCAATAAACTCTTGTGGATCTTCATCCACCTTTGACCCATAGAACATCGAAGGATGCATCCTCATGACGTCTCTTACCCTAGCTCCCGGGGTAGTAGCATAAGGGGCTTCTTCCGCTTGATTGACTTGGTTTGCAACAACTTGGGCAAGCAACAGTGAGAGCATCCTGGAGCTCACCATTGTAAGGTTGCTCCTCGGGAGTTTGGGCCTTTTGTCTTCGAGTGGTTGGCATGATCTAGCACAACAAAGAACAATAGTCAGGGGGAAAAGCTTACCACAACTCTATAGCACGACTTCGAACTTGATGAAGGGAAACATTTTCTAAAATGCCTAATAGTCTCTTATTCATAGTCATAGCGCGCTTCACAGCCAAGAATAGGACTCTAATCGATGTGGTGTGTTGGACTCCAAGGATCTACCAACCTAGTTCTCTAATACCAAGTTTTGCACGACCAAAGCCTAAGGCCTAGACCTAACATGGCTCAAGAGGAACCCGAAAGGACCCCAAACAAGCCTCGTAGAGCATTATTACACATCCTTGGTCACGGAAACAATAAATCAGGCATCAAAAGATAAAAGAATGGGAAAAACCGGGGCTAATGGAAAACAATTCTATATCATCATAGGCAAGAGACTAGAGTCAAACGCATATCGTAGACACATAACATGTCCAACAAATACCTCTAATACATCGATAAGAG
This sequence comes from Solanum medicagineum, assembly GCA_026153255.1. Lineage (NCBI taxonomy): Eukaryota > Viridiplantae > Streptophyta > Magnoliopsida > Solanales > Solanaceae > Solanum > Solanum medicagineum. The sequence continues at coordinate 5,552 of JAPFFP010047946.1, forward strand.
CGAGGGCCAAGACAATTAACCGAGCTCACCCTCATAGTCAAATAGATAATAAAGAAGAATGTATCAGTACATAATAGGAAAAACATAGACTAAGGTCACCTAAGTGGAGGAGTCACCAACTAGCTTGAATAGCACCAAACTAGTAACGTGGAGGAGGATGATGATCAACTTGGGCACCAGTTTCTACATGGTGACATCATGTAGCATAGAGTGTGCATTAGCACATTTGAATGTACTAAGTATGTAGGATGCAATGCAAAAATACATAGGCATTATAATAAAAATGCACAATAGTAAGCAATAGGCATAATATAATAATATGACATGTATGAACAATGCTTAAGTAAATCATGCTTAATTAACTCATGCTTATATAGGATATCATATGTATAGAAGAGACCAAGTTAGATTTCCAAATGTACAACCTTTTGGTAGGTTAGTGATGATGTTGCCCCAGCACTTAGGTGGATGAGTACTAACCCTCGTTTAGGTTGGTGATCATTCTGACCAATCACTGCCATGACCTAAGTCTAGGACCTAGACATGATACGATGCAAGGGGAATCCAAAGGGACCCAAGCAAGCCTCATAAAGCATCATTACATATCTTTGTTTGTGGAAGTAATAAATCAAGCATCAAAGATAAATAAATGGGGAAAACCAGGGCTAAGGGAAAAGCTTGCTCAAAATCATAATCAAGAGACAAGAGTTAAACCCGTATCGTAGATATACATGTCCAACAAACACTTCTAATACATACATAAGAGCGGGGGCCAAGACAAAGTAACCAGGCTTACCCTCATAGTCAAAATAAACAATAATGATGAACGCCTAAGTACATAATAGAAGAAACATAGACTAGGTCTTCGAAGTAGAGGACTCACCAACTAGCTTGAAAAGCACTGCTTAGTGTTACGGACTTAGAACTTCACTAAGACTTCCATATGGCACTAGAAGGTTTGCTCACAACCCTTGCAAACTCTAGTAAGCCTTGTTGCCTAAGATCACTAAGGGAATGCTAGAACTTTGAAAGACAAGAGAGCTTTTGAAGAAAAAAGGCTTTGATTTCTAAGAGAGAAAGATTTACAATGCTTACAAGATTGCCTGATTACTTGATTTTTGGATGCCTAAAATGAATGCCAAGGAGGGGTATTTATACTTGTCCACCTCCTCAATGGACGGCTAAGATTGATTTGATCCTACGGCTTATATTAACTCTCTAGAGTCTTCCTAAGAAAATATCTAAGATATTTTATGTACAAGGCTCCCCAAGGCAGCTCCTAGCCGTTTCTACCATGCTCTAGAAGCTTCCCTAACTCTCTCGTCTTCTCTTCGACATTCTGCAAAAGTCTGGAGAGTTCTAGAGCCTGCCGGGGCGCGCCGGACACGTTCCTGCGCAGTTTTGGGGAAGAAATGAAGCGGTACGTGTCATACTCCCCCCACCTGATGTTGCGGCGACCTCGACGCAATACTGCTGCTGTAAGAACTGGTGTACCTTGTCCGTAAATTGCCACAGGTCTTCGTACTTCTCCCACGTGGCTTCCTCTGGAGATTGACCCTTCCAGTAGACAAGGAACATGGTAGTATCCAGTTTTCCCCCCTTTTGTTTGGCCTGTAGTCAATGATTGCTTCAATGTCCCGGTCGTGCGAGGTTGTGATTGTGATGGGTGCCCTACTTGACTGTCCTCGGCTCGGATCATCTTTATCTTCATGGTAAGGCTTGAGCACGCTGGCATGGAAGACAGGATGAATTTTAATGATGTTGGTAGCTCCAGTCGGTATGATATCTTGCCAACCTTGGCAAGAATTCTGAACGGCCCCTCATACTTTCGCACTAAGTTTGGGTTTACGCCCCTTAGTGCCTTGAACTGCCTCGGGTTAAACTTCACTAACACCAAGTCTCCTACTTTATAATTAGTTGAGACGTCTCGTATGGTCGGCCAACTTCTTCATTCGTTTGGCCGCCTGGGCTAAGTGAGATTTGGCGGCATCTAACTGTTCCTCGAAGCCTTTGGCCAAGTGGTAGGCGCCCAAACTCTTTCCTTCAAATGCTGCTAGTAATGAGCTTGGAGTTTGTGGCTATTGTACTGTGGCAAGCTCAAATGGTGTCCTTCCCGTGGCTCACTCTGCTGCAGATTATATGAAAATTGGGCCACATCAAGCAACTTGGCCCAGTCCTTCTGATGCGAGCTTACAAAGTGCCTAAGGTAGCACTCTGATTCAGTCTGTGGGTGGAAACTTGTGGAGAAGTGCAGTTCTGTGTCAAGTACTTGAAATCGCTCCCTCCAAAAGTTTCCAGTGAAATGCGAATCTCGATCACTTATAATATGCCTCGGCAGCCCCCAATATTTCACCACATTTTTTAAGAATAGATGGGCTGCTTCTTTAGCTGTACATCCTTATGTGGCGGGCATAAACGTTGCGTACTTTGAGAATCTGTCCACCATGACCATTATGGTGCCATACCCATCGGACTTTGGCAAGCCAGTGATAAAGTCCATGGTAATGCTATCCCACGGTCGCTCGGCTATGGGGAGTGGCTCTAAAAGTCCCCATGGGTGACATTGTTCCACCTTGTCTTGTTGGCAAACAAGACAAGTTTGTATGTAGCATTCAATATCGTCCCGCATTTTTGGCCAGAAATAGATAGCCTTAATAAGAGCTCGCGTGCGATGCTACCCCGGGTGCCCGACCCATAGCGTATCGTGACTCTCCTTCATGATCTGCCGCCTTACATTGCCATACTTCGGAACATAGACCTTTCTCTCGACGGTGAGTAGGATGCCATCCTCGATCCAGAAGCGTCGAGTCTTACCCTGTGATGCTAACTCCATGAGTCTTCTCGCTTCTGTGTCATGTGACAAGCCCACCTTGATGGCTTCCCAAATATCGCAGTGGGCTGTTGTGATGGCGGCTAACTCAGCTTTCCTGCTCAAGGCATCAGCCACCACGTTGCCTTTGCCCGGTTTGTAAATAAGCTCGTAGTTAAACTCGGCCAGAAAATCTTGCCACCGTGCTTGCTTGGGGGTAAGCTTCTTTTGTAACTGGAAGTAGCTAGTGGCGACGTTATCTGTTTGGACCACGAACTTAGATCCCAGCAAATAATGTCTCCATGTTTGAAGGCAATGAACGATGGCGGTCATCTCTTTTTCTTGCATTGTATACTGCTATTCAGTTTCATTTAGTTTGCGATTTTCAAACGCTATGGGATGTCTATCTTGCTAATATACGCCCCCAATGGTAAAGTCTGAGGCATCCCTGTGGACTTCGAATGTCTTAGAGAAGTCGGGTAAAGCAAGAACCGGCTCCTCTGAGATGGCAGCTTTGAGGCGTCCAAACGCCTCCCGACAGTCTTGGCCCAAAACCCACGGCTTATTTTTCTTCAGTAGCTCCGTAAGTGGAGCGGCTATGGTGGAATAGCCATGAATGAATCTTTAGTAATAGTTGGCGAGGCCCAGGAACGACCTTAGTTCTGTTACTTTAGTAGGCGTCTCCCACTCCATGATGGCTCGCACCTTGGCCTGTCCATACAAAGCTGGCCTTGACTAATAACGTGGCCGAGGAAGTGTACTTCATGTTGCATAAACTCGCACTATTCCGGCTTGACGTACAGTTGGTTTTCTCGCAAGACTTGGAATACCTTGCGCAAGTGTTCCACGTACTCCTCCAAGGTGTGACTATATATCACGATGTCATCCTGCTAGACTACCATGAAGTCATCGAGGTAGGGATGGAAGATCTTGTTCATCAAGGTACAAAATGTGGCAGGTGTGTTGGTTAGACCAAAAGGCATGACTAACCATTCATAAGATCCGTACCTGGTGACACAAGTTGTCTTCGGCTCATCCCCTTCTGCAATGCACACTTGGTAGTAGCCTTTCCTCAAGTCCATCTTGGAAAAGTACTTGGCTTGTCCAAGTCTGTCGAACAAGTCGGCTATAAGCGGGATCAGATACTTGTTTTTCACGGTCACCTTATTTAGTGCCCGGTAATCTATGCACCGGTGCAATGACCCATCCTTTTTCTTCTGGAATAGCACCGGGGCTCCGAACGGTGCTTTGGACGGACGGATGTGGCCAGCTTCCAGGAGCTCTCACAGCTACTTCCTGAGCTCCTCCAACTCAGGTGGTGCCATGCGGTAAGGTAGATATGCGGGTGGTCGGGTGCCTGGCTCTAGTTTGATCTTATGGTCGACCTCCCGTCTGGTTAGCAAATGTCTAGGCAGTTCTTCGGGCAAGACATCTCTATTCTCCTCCAGCACCTTCTCTATACAAGGTGGCAAGGGTTTAGGGGCACCACAACTTTCACTCAAACTTGCAATGGTTGCCAGATAGGTTGCTCCCCTTTCTTAAGGCCCTTCTCCAATTGTATGGCCGATAACTGGGCAACTCCTCCAGACTTAGGCATCTCCACAAATGGCACCATACATGACCCTTCCTTCTCAAGTACGAACATCTTTCGGAAGTAAAGGGATATCATGCTAGGGCATTGGTGGAAGAAGTCTTGCCCAAGTATGACGTCAAAGATGTCTAAGAGAGCAACAGT
>JAPFFP010047947.1:0-10095 GCA_026153255.1 Solanum medicagineum
TTTCATTGCAGGTGAGGTTAGTCCAGTTTACAGAGGAAACTCTGCCGGATTTTTTGTAGAATTGTTCGTAATAATTTCTGCTTTTGTTTCTGTAATGGTGCCTAATCGGCACTGGTCACGGCCCCCGGGGTCGGGTCGTGACACTCAGATAGCATGATATAGACAATCTTTAGAAATAATTTTCATAGCTTTCATATAAGAGACAACATTCCCTTGAACACCATATTAGTTCTCTTCCATTCTAGGATAGGCTCATTAGGGACATGGAATGGGACCTTGCTGGTCCTGTAATCAATAGAAGCATAGGATACGTACAACCAATCCATACCAAGAATAAAATCAAAATCGATCATATCAAGCTCAACTAGATCACATAGAAAGACTTTATGCAAGACCGACACGGGATAATTTTTATAAACTTTCTTGGCTAGGATTGACTCATCAATAGAAGTATAAACCGAATAATATTCTAACAAGACTTCTAAAGACACATCAAACTTTATGGCAAGGTAAGGAGTAACAAAATACATATTGGCTCTGGGTCAAGCAGAGTATATACATCATGATCAAAGACTCTTATCATAACTCATCAACCTCTTGTCTTACATGAAAAGCATAGAATTAATTACCATGCAGACCACCACCTTGAGCTTGGGCACCTTGTTGTACTTGTCTTTTTGAGCTACTTGACCTTGTTGACGCCCTTCTTTATCCTTATTAGCAACATTAGGACATTCAACATCTTGTGTACTATTTTCACCCACAACTGAAGCATGCATTGGCACCTCTCAAATATTCACCTACATGGTTTCTCACACACTTGGGACATCTAGGAAGAGTAGCACCACCCTTCACACCATCACCTTGAGCCTTAGGATTGGCTCCTTTCTCTTTGTCAAATCTTTGAGAAGCACCTTTGGAAGACCCTTGCCCTTGTTGAAAGCGGTCACCACCAGACTTACCACTAGAAAATCCACAATCATAACAAGTCCTCTTGGACTCTCTTATTCTCATCTTTTGAAGTTTCTTACTTTCCACTTGTTTGACATATGTCATGAGTCTAGAGATATCCATTTCTTTAATGAACATTGCTGCCTTACACTCTATCTTTACCAAGTCAAACACACCCAAAGTGCATTTATTCATGCGGGCCCTATAATCGGCCACCAAGCAAGGAGAAAATTTGGAGAACTTGGTAAACTTGAGGGCATACTCCCTCACACTCATGCCACATTTCTTCAAGTTCATGGATTCCATCAGTTTGTCTTCCCTTAATTCAAGTGGAAAGAAACAATCAAGGAACGCATCCTTAATCATTTCCCAACTGAGAGGCCCTTCTTAAACTCTTTTGAACTTTCATTGAGTGAACCAAACTTGAGTAACTCCTTTAAGTTGATAAGCTACTAATTCGGCCTTCTCTTTGAAAGACACTCTCATGATCTCTACCACCTTATACACTTCATTAATGAACTCCTGTAGATTTTGTCAACCTTGGAGCCATGAAACTCCAGGGGATTCATTCTAGCAAAATCTCTTATTTTCAAAGCCGGAGTAGGAGAACTTGTAGAAGCAACAACTTGAGCCAACATAGTGATAGCGGCTCTAAACTCATGGTTGGAAACTTGGTTCACTTGATAGGATTGAGAAACTTGAGGAACTTGGTCTTTCTTAGCATTACCTTAGGTAAAGGATCACGTCGTAGAGCCATTTCTGAAAACAACAAGGGATAAGCATTAGAATAGGGGAGTTCTAAAACCACGACCTAGATCACGAAAGAAGAGAAGTTTTCCTCAATGTCTCATAGCCACCTATTCATGGATCTAGCACACCTCACACCAATGAACAAGACTCTACTAGGCACGGAACGTTGGACTCCTTAGGAGGCTTTCAAACCGTATACTCTGATAGACTCCTTAGGAGGCTTTCAAACCTTATGCTCTGATACCACTTTGTCATGATCCGGAACTAGGTCCTAGTCATAACACGGCGAATATGACACCCAAAGGCATCCCATCCAAGCCTCATGTTCATATCATAAGCATTCATAAGGTAAAATAAGCATACATAAGGGAATAAGCAAGCAGAAATGCATAAAACTAAGACCATCATAGTTTCCCTTCGGGGGTATGCATTAATCCATTATGTCTAAAACATGCTTCTACATCGTAAGATCTTAGCGGAATCTATAACATAGCTTACTAGCTCACGCTCAAAATATACATCAAAGAAAATGATAAAGTCTCAACATATAGAACCATCATAAATAAGATTGTTCTCAAAGTATGGGAACTCACTAACAATCTCCAAGCTTGGAATTCAAAATTTAGCCACGTAATGGAGTAGGCGCCTTCCTCTGTCCCTGCATGGTTAGATCATGTAGGCAAAGAAGTATGTATTAGAACGTGGAATGTACTATGTAATGACCGAACTAAGGGCTTAGTCGTCACACGGTGAATGAGATACCCGAAGGCACCTCACTCAAGCCATCTCAAGCATCTTAATCATTCATAGGTATTTAATGAAATCAATTTGCGGAAAACTAAGGGAAAGGGGCTATGGGACAGTTAAACAATGAAGCAACATTAAAAAGTAGTGAAATTAACTACAATCATTTAATCCATAAGCATACCAACTACATTATCGAAAGATGAGACCGACAATGGTGGATCTCTATCAGATAGAAAGAAATCCAAAATAATACAACACAGAAAGTAAATGCCTCTCAAAGGTTACAAATATATAATCTCAAATTAAAACTAAAAAACATAGTAGAAAGAAAAGTGGAGGAGTCTCGAACGAAGGGCTCATCACGATTAATAAAATTAGTCTTAAACATCGAGTAATAGCCATAAGCTGGTGAAGGATAGCCTGTTCCTATATGGTTAAATCATACAGGCAAAATAAACGTTAGTACATTTGAATGTACTAAGTATATGAGATGCAATGCATGCATGAAATTGTAATGCCATCATTCCTAATTATAACATATGAGTATTCGTAAGGTAAAAGATAAATAAACTAAGCTTAAGGATGCACAAAGAATATGGCTCAAGATGATTATGAATCAATGCATAAGAAAGCACATATAATAAAAACATAACATGAGATCATAAAATTTGTGGGAATAGACCCATAACCGATAATAAGACCATGTGAGTTATTACATGGGATCCAATGAACTCCTTTCATTGGGAAAAAGACAATGCACCCCTTCCATTGGCAAAAGAAGAATCTACTTGCCAACGTAGATATCAAAAACTTAGTAACCTTGCAATTGCATCTTTCATAACATTTGGCCTATGTGGATCCACTAGCCTAGCCTACAAGGGCCCTATGGTGGCACATAGTTAGGGACATTGAGGTTTAACTTTAAGGGGTCATGCCTCAACTAACGGAATGAGTCCTAATCCCAAGTCTTTTGAGTGCTGAATTATCTTACGGAATCTGTAAAACATATTTTAGAATCATAAATAGCAATCAATAAGAGTAGCTCGAAACTTAGGAACCACCAAGTGAGGGTTGTCCCTTCATCTTGGGGACCTATCTTAATATCTTTAAGGCAATCGTCATCATACTTGTATCTTTAACAAACTTAACTTTAAAGCTCTTCATTGATGCTCTAATCATAGTCATAAATCATATAAAGCTTCACGTGAAAACTAGGTGGGCAAGGCTTTTATCATGGAACAATCATAAGTCACATAAGTCATAAGGAAATTACTCTTTTTAAGGGACATCGAAAATTCCCTACCTTAATCAACATCAAAACCCATCATAGGGTCATCATTAATAGTTCAAACATGCAAATATGCTTAGTAAAATAGTTGTAGCATATCATAAATAGCATTTAAAAACATATATATTGTAAAATCATCATAAGCCAGCACATCAACTTAAGGAACTTAAAGAAAAGGTAAAATACTCAATGGAAAACTTTATGGGTGGAAGCGTAACCATAAATCAACTCGCATACCTTGGGGAAACTAGAGAAAAACAAACTTGAAGCCTTTAAGGGAGTGTTTGGAAACCGTAGTTCTTGCCTTGCCTTGTTCTTGAGAGCCCTTTCTTGCCTTAGAATTTTAGAGAGTGAAGAATAAGAGATTGAATGAGCGAATTAGGGTTTGAAAGTTGATATAGGTTCCCTTTCTAGTTCCAAAATGAATAGTTTAGGAATAGAAAGGACAAAAATGACAAAATTGCTCCTCATTAAAAATGTTGTAATTAACCTACGAAACCCTAATTATGGGCCTAACACACCTGAAATTCTTGAAAATTGACTTTGCTGGACCCAAAGCTATGAAGCCATATTACCGACTGTCATGACCTGGACTTAGGGTCTAGGAGTGACATGGCGAATGAGAACCCAAGAGTCTCCAAACAAGCCTCAGACTATCCATATTCACATCATCGGTTTAGAAGCGCATACGAAGAGTAAACACATAGTTGTAGGGGATGGAAAAGTATGACTCACGCTATGGGGATGTCATAGGGAAAGAAATTAACATGGATTCACATAACACGTATTACATAAAGACTAAGGGGCGAGTAAGTATGACTCACTCTAATAGGGCAGTTCGGGACTTAGGATCTTTCACATCATAACATATAATCACATCATAATCTATACGTATAGACAAACCACATAACGATATCCAATAGATAGTTATATCCATCATGATCTCCAAATACAACCCTTAGCATTTAAATGTAAAGAGTTTAGAAGATGTCCAACAATGCCTCTAGTCGTAACCATCGTACGGTGGATGAAGGTAGTCCTCACTCTCTACATGGTTAGATCATGCAGGCAAAAGTATGTGTTAGTACGTTTGAATGTACTAAGTATGTAGGCAAGCAATGCATATGACTTATTAAACCTGCATGTAATGTTAGATGATAAGGGCACATAGTATAGAAGGAGATCTATAGCAAGCAAGAGATGTAGTATAAAAGTATGCCATGAAACTAATTTTTCATGAAATGCAATAATGCTCATATATAATGGGGATGAACTATAACCGACAAATCAAACTCATGCGAGCTATTACATGAATAAGTCCGATGAAGAAATCCCATCAGTAGGAGAAGATTACTTGCAAAGGAAAATATACATCACATCTTATGAGCCAGTCATTTCGGTGGATGGACACCTTCTTTATGACCCAGTCATTTCAGAAATATTTTCAATATCATATCATATCATATCATTGTATAACCATTCCTTACGACCCGATCATTTCGGTAATGGCTACTATTCATATGCTGCCACATAGTTCAAGGGAAGGGAGATGACCCTTGGGGATAGCCCTGATGCCCCAATCCATCAGTGCTAAGTCAAATAACCCACGAGAATAATTATACATATATATACTTTCAAAAGAGTCAATAGTCATTTCAAATCATTTTAGTGCAAATTTAGGCTTAAAAGCCAAACATTTTCAAAAACCATGCATACTTGGGCTTAAAAGTCAAATCATAATTCTATCCATACTTTTCATGCATGGGAATAGCTCATCGACTTAACAATATGGTGAAAGCAGCCAATATGTTTAAAAAGCCAATAACAATAGACATTTATGTGTTCACATTCTTGTCATAACCATACTTTTATCAAAATCATATACATAAACATAATTGAGCTTAACCTACTTCTTAATTTTCATAAAATCCAATGCTCATGAATGCATATGTTATGAATGATATGTGAATAGCAATCGGTAATATAGATTCAATCTAAAATCAAAATATAATATGAAATTCAAGTAATTCCATAAGTAAAATTCACATTCAAATCATAATATTGATTACCCATGCTTAGATCAAACTTTACAGGGACAATGCATATTCAAATATTTATATAAATTTTGTAATTCAATATATCAGGGCTTAAATCAACTTAAAATCATCAAAAAAAACATACCCACACTTCAATTGAATTTATTAAACAATAATCTTCAAAATCCATATTTAAAGTAAGCAAAATTTCATGAAATTCAAGCGAATAGAGTTTGGGTCTTCTTGGTTGAAAGGGACCAAGAATCAATCTCACATACCTTAGCTAATGAAGAAGATTCAAGAAGACATTTGATGAAGAAAAGAGTTTTCCTTTGATTCCCAAGCTTAGTTTTCACAGGAGTTCTTGATAGAGTTCTTAAGGAGAGTTCAATATACTTCTAAGTCTAGAAATAAATTTTGAAAGAGAGGAATAAAGTATAGATCATTTAAATGTCCTTAGATAGTATAGAAATTCACAAAAGATTAGGATAAACCAAAATTATGAAAATCCCATTAATGAAACAAGTAGAAAAATTGAAGTCAGGGGTCTCAGAGAGGTGTATATGGTCCGTGTAAGGGTATACGGACCATATACTTGGTCTGCAATCTGATAGTTAGAAAAACTCTTCCTAATGAAGGTCCGCGATGGTAATCCAATACTTAGAAAATTTCAACGTAGGCATCCATACGGATGGCTTCACGGTCCGTACCAAGGCATACAAACCATATGCCTCCTCCATCCTACTTCACTTAGAAAATTCTTCACGACAAAGTTTCGAGACGGTGATCCAATACTTATAAAATTTTCACTCAGGTACCTATACGGGGACCTCACGGACTGTGAAGGGTCATACGGTCCATGAGACAGTCCGTGTGACATGCCTTGACTTCAAAATTGTGGAGTTTCAAGGCTAAGGCTACCTCATGGTCCATGAAGCCTCACACGGCTCGTGTGAGGTTCATGTGTTGTATGCCTTAGTCCCAAACTCCATGTTAAAGCCCACACACCCCACACAAGGCCAAGGGCCTCTCCAAAGAGGTTTCACAAGGTCCCTATAGCCTCACATAAACTGTGAAGGCTTCCATTGAGCGTCACCTTGGTCCAGAACTTTTCGGAACCAATTTTTCAAGCTCCATTAAGGTCATACAAAGCTGGGTCCTTACACGGATCATATAAACTCTTAGAGGTTGTGGTTAGACTCGTAGAGTTTACTTAACCAGTTTTCACTATTTTCTTGGCCTCATTCCACGAAGCACCCTACGGACCATATCCTAATTTACGAGTTGTCTGATAACTCGTAGGTCACCGTTCAACAACTCCAAAGTTCTTTCATTTCTAATAGTCTCATTCACGACTTTATCTACGGATTGTGGTCCATTTTACGAGTCGTCAATTTGTCCATAGGTTACCTCCACACTTGAAAACTTTTTCTCTTCTTGAAGTTCTTTGTTTAAGAATGAAACCTACGGGTCGTATGTCTATTTATGGGCCATAAGTCACCATGTGGAACCAGACTACATGTTATGTTCAGCCAAATTCCCTGCACTTAAGGCTTCTAAACTGGGGGTTGTTACATACTAAGTATGTAGGTATGCCATAAATCAAAGGACATCTCAATATAATATGAATAAGCATAATCATAATCGATAGGATAAGGACACAATATGCATGAGCAATGCAAGTTAAAATCATGAAAAGAAATATCATCAAATTCATTCATAACCTTACCATACGTATGTGTATATAAGACCATAATCGACATATAAGATCACGTGGACTACTACATGGAATCTTGATGTTCCCTCTACACCAAGCAAAGAGGAGTCCTTTTTTCCAAGGTAGACTCGATATTCACCCTATAGGCTCTATCCTAGCATAATGAGAACCCATCATTTAATCCACCCTTTAGGCTCTATCCTAACACTTTGAGTGTCCATGATTAAAGCTAAATAGGATCCATTAGCACACATTTATGGCATAAAACATGAACATCATTCCTATGGTGACACATAGTTATGAGATTATGGAATTTACCAAAGCTCTCTCGGTACTAAGTCATATCCCACGGAATATATAAATCATGCATATATGTAACTTTTAACATAGTTCATACTTCATTTAAAAACATGTTTTCATAGTTCATAAAGTAGTCATTATAACCTTTCATAAAAATATCTCATGTCATAAGAATCGTCCATCTATTTTGCTTTTCATCATGTTGTGGGTAGACATTCTCACCTTAACATCATCATCATAAACATTAGGGTTTCATCACCCTCTTTATCATAGCATCATTATTATCATTGTCATAACATCATCATTATCATAAAATATATTTTTACATAGTTAAGATCATAATTGTGAAAATTCATAGCTTTATCATAAGAGACTAGGGCTAAGTGTGAGTTCATGAGCATTTGAGTCAAAATCATGCAACTGGATAGAATACATAGAGGAAACATGCAATTAAAAATCAATTTGGATCACTAATAAAGGAACCCACATCAAATCATTAAGTCCTAGTCATGCATATAGTGAAAGCATATACTTTTTCTTGGAAATCGCATAAATAATATAATTCTTTATAATTAGATATAATCATCATGTAGGAATCATAATCCATGTGTTTAAAATTATAGCATAAAAGTCCATAGAAAATCATCATGAAACTTTGATAAAAGGAGTTTTCGATTGGGCTTCGTGGATGAAGCTAATCCATGAATGAAGCCCTATGTATCTCAAGTGAGAACTCTTAGAATTGAAGGGAAAATCTGGAAATCCTTAGGCCAACCTTCAAACTGTAACTTCAATAGAATCTTCTTCTAGAGAAAGAAATATTTAAGAACCCTTGAGAGAATTATGAGGATGAATGACTTTGAAGGTTAGGTCTGTTAAGGTAGTTGAGAAAGCCAAAACGACATAGTTTAAGTCACAAACGAATTGGAAATATCAAAAATATCTTTCATTAAAAATTGAAAGAGTAGCCTACGAGACCCTATCTTAGGGTCGTGGATACATCTACGGCTCGTGACTTGGACCATAGAACTTCCTATCATAAAAGTTGAGCTGCTGAAATTTGTATCTTTCAAACTATGAACATGCAGGACAACTCGTCAAACTATATACGATCCGTAAGTCATCTCGTAGAGTAGTTCTAGACTTAGAAAAACTTAGGCTCTTCTGGATCCCGTTTTACGACACCATTAATAGGTCATGGTTCCACATATGGTCCATCCTGTTAATCGTGAATCACTTCTAGAAACTCCCAAATTTTTCTTCCTCCTGGACTCAAGTCCATGAATCCACCTATGACCCGTGCTTGTTTCCACGAGTCGTAGACTTGATAGTCCAAAAATTTCTCAACTTTCCATTTTCCAGGCTAAAAACATGCAGGGTATTACACACATATAGCTCCATGTTTATGACACCCACAAAGTGAGGTATAGTGTACCTTGCCAAATGTACCAAATACCATTTTTATTTTCTAATGTTACCCACTAGAACAGACTTAGAGCATGTTTGGAAAACCATTATGATAATCGAATTTGGTGTAATTGAGTGTAATTACAATGTCTAGCCTATTTGGTTGGACAAGTAATTACTTAGTGAGCAAGTAATTGGGTGTAATTGGTAGGGTGTAATTACACTCCCCAATTCACAGGGGCTGTGAATTGCTGGTAATTATATGTTGTAATTATAAACTGGTTACTCTTTATTTTTTATTTCTATTTTTATTTTTTATTTTAGTTTAATTTTTATTTCTATTATTTTAAATTCTTATTATTTTAATATTTCTAACATTATATTTTATTTTGTAATATCTATTTTTCATTTCGTTCCCGTTCTCAATCTTTATTTCATGTGATTTCATGCAATTTTCATATTATCTTTTTAATTAATTTATTTATTCTATGTTTAATTTTTTTTATTAGTATGATTTTATTTGTATTCTAATTTTCAAATTAAAGTAGAATTCACTATTGAATAAAGTTATAAACTTACAATATTTTCTTTTAAATTATATTTATGATTTTATGTTGAAATTTGAAATGAGAATACTATGTTAAATTTTTATTTTGAATTTAGAACTTATGTTATATTCTTAGCTTTATTTATTTTAGTAGTATTGACTTGATATTTCACATTACAAGCTATTTATTTTTTAGTTAAATCAAATAGATTTTTTTTTAGAGATTTTACTAATTTTACTATGATATTTTATTTTGTAATATTTAATATTTTTTGTCAAATATGCATTTCATCATGTTTGAATAAATCTTGTATTTTTTAGTTTTTATGATTTAAATTTAATTAAAATATAA